>JAJTUC010000038.1:120291-218446 GCA_036971365.1 Dactylellina leptospora | reverse complement strand
TTTTTTTATTTTTATTTTTTTTATTTTTTTTAGAAAAATAAATATATATAAAGTTATATTCCATATTTTTTAAAAATAAGTCATTTTTTAATATTAATATATTTTAAAATTATAAGAATGATTTAAATTTATAAATATATTTATTTTTAATTAATTATTATTTAAATAAAAATTTATATTATTTAATAATTTTCTTATAATATTATTTTATTAATTTTATAAATACCTTATAATCACTACTAAATAATATAAATAGTTAGTTTATAATCTTAAAATTATTTTATTTTTTTTAATTAATTAATATATTTCTAATATAAAAAATATTATATAATTTTTAAATAAATCTAAATTTTATTATTAAATATATATATCAATAATAATTACTAATAATTATTATTAGAAGATTGATTTATTATTAGTAAATTATAATTAATTTTACTTATATATTTAATTTTTTATTCTTTAATAATATATAACATTCTAAAATGATAATATATTATAAAAAAATAATTTATTTATTAATAGTAATATATATAATAAAATTATAAAATAATTATAAATATAATATTTATATTATTTTTTTTTTACAAGGTATTCCTTTTTATATACTATATACTTTTTTTATTTTTTAATATATATATATTTTTTTTTATATATTATATTTTAATATTTTTTTATGTTTTTTTTTTCTTTTATCTATTATATAATTATTATATTACGATTTTAAAATTTTAAATAAATAAAATTTTTTTATTAATTTTATACAATTTTCTATATTTTTATTAATTAATAAAATAATATTTTATATAAATCTAGTATATTTATAATTATTTAATAAGATTTTAATATAGGTATTAAAATAATAAAATTTAATTTTATTATTAAATTAAATATTTTTAATATAATAAAAATAAATTATAAACTAATATATTTTATTAAAATAAAAAAATATATATAATATAATATAAAAAATTTCCTTATATTAATTATTAATTTAAATTATAAAATTAATTATATTACCAATTTATATTATTATTTATAATAAAATATTAATAATATTTAAAAAAATTAAATTCTTTTTTAATATAATTGATAAAATAATAATATATTTTATTATTTTTATAATTATTATTTTCTAATAATATATCTTATAATTATATAAATATATTATTTATATTAATAATATTATCTTTTGTTTATATAATTTATATTTTATTAATATTTTATTTATATAATTTTATTATATTATTAAAAATGATTTATTGGTTGTAATCTTATAATATAATTAATTTTGGCATATAATTAAAATATATAAATATATTATTAAATTATAATAAATAATATATAATTTAAAATCATTTATATATTTCCAAATAAAATTTTAAATTATTTAAATTATAATAATTATTGATAATTATCAATAAATATTCCTCCATTTCCTTCCTTTTATAATTTTTTTATATCAAACCTATAATATTAAATATATATTTAAAATAATTAAAATATATAATATATTTGATAAATTCCATTTTAATATTAATAATAATTATATATATTTTTTTTTATTAAAAAATATTTTTCTTTTAATTTAATTTATTTATAAATATTTAATAATTTAATTTTAATTATAGTTTATTTTATCACATATCAAGCTGTTGGGAAATTTAAATGTTTTAATTAAACAAATCTTTAACAAAAAATTGATAGAAAAACCCTCATATTTTTATAGAACTCACATTACATCAATAAACCTGCAAACTATTTCAAATTAATTACATCATTCTAAACCGGTTTAATCATTAAATATAGGTATTCATATAAATTTCTAAATTTAATAATCAAATTATTCATCACAGTTTCCAAAAACACCATACCTAAATATAGTATATTACTAAAACAAACAAAATGTCATTGTATATTCCAAAAAGAAAAATATATTTTAAAGATTTCTAATTCCACTATACATTTCTTGATAAATACTTTAATAAGGGGCTAAAACAATAAAATACAAAAAATAATCCTCTAAATTAAGATTTTATATATAACAATATTAACAATTTTATCACATAAAAAAACAAAATAGCAATTATACAATAAATCTACTTACCCTTCTAATCAAATACTACACTATTTTACCTCTATACCACCAAATCAAATTCAAAGCGGAATACCTAGCTTACTTAAATCACAAATTTAGCTATTATAAAAAATGTAAACATTCCAATTAAATATAAATTTCTAGTGGAGAATTAACAACAAATCCCTCATATTTCCACAAAACTCATAATACATCAATAAACCTGTTAGTTGTTTTAAATCAATTACATCATTTTATACCAACTTAATAATTAAATATAAATATTTATATAGATTTAATCAAAAAAGCTCATAACCACAAAAAAATTTGTAATCTTCCATATCTACTAAAGTTTCACCACATAGACTTCCTACCTTCATATACCAATGGCCAAACAATATTCTTTTATAAAAATGTAATTTTCTATCAGCATAAAAAATTTATTCTTTCTATCAAAACTTAGAAAATTATTAGTTTTTTATTATTTAATCTTATTATCATTTCTTAATATCAAAAAAATTACAAAACTAAAAACTTTCTGGTACAAATCAATCATCCTCATTCTCAACCACACTAATTTAAATACAAAAATAACTCCGACCTAATTTAATCACCTTTCTTATTTAATCACTTTAAATATTTTTTTTAGATGGTAACCAAATCTATTAACATTTGTAACACTAACTATCTGCTCTCCCACAGCTTTGAATAAACTAATTAGCTCCTCAGGATTCCTTTCTTTATATATATTTTTTTTAATATCTCAAAAATTCCAAACAATATGATAGAGTTGTAAATAATTAAAAGATAATAAATGGATTTTAAATTATACAATATAATCACCAATATTTAATTAATTCTATTTTTAGTTCTAAAAAATAATTTATCCTCATAATCATCAAAACTTCACATCCTCCTCTCAATTTGTACTTCATAATTAGGTTTGTAATATATAATTCTCATATATTGTTTCAATATTTTAAATAACCGCATCCAAAAATCCTGGTTATAAAATTAAGCTTACCAAAATTCTTCCGTCGTAGGATAAATATAATTGATCGTTTTAAACATTTAAAATATATTTACAAAATAATTAAAAAAGTTATTGATCAGTGTTTGACGTGGTATGGAAATCATAATACCAACCTGGCTTAATTTGGTTTAGCGTTATAGGTTGGTATGGTATGGTATGGTAAAAACCATGGTTTTGTATGTAAAAATTGATTTTTATTGTGGTCTTGGCTTAATTTCGCTTAAGATGGTATTATGATTTCCATACCACGTCAAACACTGCTTTTTATAGCACCAGCTCAAAAAACCAAACTGGTGGCCTAATTTGTATATAATAACCAGATAAAACAGTTTAAATATACCTTACTATTTTTTACCTAACATACCTTAGCGATAAATCTAAACATACTTTTTTTAAACTATATAATAAATCATAATCTAAATCTATATTATCTTATTTTTAATATACCATTACTTTTAAAAATTCAATAAAGATATAATAGAAGTAAATCACCAATCAGAAAAACCAAAAAAAAAAAATACAAAATAATAATATCAGGGGTACAAATAAAAATTCTTAAAATAAATATATTTATTATAGATATATATATTATTGGTTTGTTATAAATAAATTTGTTTTTATTATAAAAAAACCATTTTTTGATATTTTTAATCTTTTATATTTGTTTTTTGTCTATCAATTATTTTTTATTTTTCGATTACAGTATTTTCTAAAAACAAAAATATTTAATAAATTTTAGAAATTTAATTAAATCACCATTTAATATTTTTTAAAATACTTATCTCACATCTAAACTTCATTATCGTGGTCATCATTTTAAAAAGTTTTTTTTAATAGATTTTTTATTTTGTTAAAATAAACACCTTAAAATAAATTCCATCCAAATGGTTTCACTAATTAAATATTAAAAACCGATCATAAACCTCCAAAAAAAAACCATATACAATCCATAACTATCATCACAATATTAAAATCGAACAGATTTTTTATTTTACTATAAAATCCCAATATAAGGTCTACCTATTAACCCTTTAATATCCTTCCTAACCACCATCTATAAACAAAAAACACCAGATTAAATTCAACCAAATACCAATCGCCTTAAACATCAACAATTTGAACAAAAAAATAAAGTTAGAACTTATCAATAATATAATAATAAAATCAAAAATCCGGGTACATCACCAATACCTTAATAGAATCACCAATATGGAAACAATGATATGGTCGAACATCATACCTTTGAATATTTTTAAACCATAGTCGCCACAACCACCGTGTCCCTTTTCCAAATTTAGTAAATTGCTCCTCAATAAAATTATTAATATCATTCTTATCACTTTTATTTTTATTTTAATTTTGTAGAACATTAATTTGTTTTGATGAATTTTCTTAATTGATATATTCTATTTTATTGTTGTTTATGATTGTAATTTTTGAATTGTATTATAATCCCTTATATTCGATCTAATTAAATAAAAGTATGAAAATAATTATAATATTTAATTAAAAACAAAACAAACCTAAATCTTTTCGTCAATTTTTAATACATAGATAAATACTCTTAACAATTTCAAAAACTTAAAGTCAAATTTTGGTATAATAAAATTAAAACTATTATTGTTTGGTAATATTTTAGAAAATTTTTTAAAAAACCTCGTATAAAATATAATAGTAGTTAAACCTATTCCCGCCATAATAACATACTTGCCATCATAATAAGTTTTGAATTTAGTAATATAAAGGTCGCAACTTTAGGTATAAATACCTAATTCTAACTTATACTGGATTGATACTACAATATTTATGGAAATACTATTGATTGGATAAATTTACTTTAAAAAACTCTTACACTTGATTTAATTTATCTGTAGATAACATACATAAACATAAACGTCTTACGTTGTATTACTAAAATAAATGAAAAAGATATCGATGTTTACTTTTATAACCTCTCTCTCAGTGATAATTCCAAATTCAGCAAGTATTAGAATGGTTATAATTTATCTATAGATTTAGTTGATGTGATTAGATAAAAATTTAATTTCTACTGGTAAAGGAAAATTATTGGATACTTGTTTATATTCAATAAGTATATTGTAGCCTACGTTTTTAAGAGTCAAGCTTCTTAGCTTGTAAAATAAAGAAAAATCATGCAAAAATTAGAAAAATTTTGAAGCTTGACATAATCCTTGTGTAGCGAATCAAGAGCAGATCAAAAAACCAAGAGTCAAAACGGCCTAATAGTAGAAAAAAAACGAGTACTGCTTTTATCAATACTATAACAAAATCCCTACTCATATATAAGGTCATTAATTATTGGAGCTGGAAATGTAATTAATATACTCTTAAAAATAAATGAGGTTTTTATCTTATATACAAATCATACCCATGATACATAAATCATCTATAAAGAAAGTAATAAATTAATAATAAGCAACAATTTTTAAAAGACAAAAAGGGATAACAAAAATATAAAACAGATTCCTTATTTTATAACATAGCGCTGCAAAGTTAAATTCACTATTATAAAATTTATCCTTTTAAAATAATACTATTTTTAAATTATTATTTTAATAAGCTTGAACAATTAAGGTGTTAAAAAAAGGGGTGGCTTTTTGAAGTTGTTGATAAAAATCTTTACATTTTTTTAAAAGGTTTTTTATTATTTGGTTAATTCCCGGAAAATTTGTTTTAAAGTTTAGATCAAACAAGTTTCTAGATATAAATGTTGATTTTAGGATTATCTTGGATTTTATATTTTTTTTAAGACTTGTTTGTTATTGTTGTGCTTTGTTATTGTAAAGGACAATAATAATTATTAATATGTTGTAGATCTGTTTAAGTTGTTCAGTTTTACATCAAATTTCTACGATATGACTAAAAATAAAAAAAAATGTTTGGATTTGTTTTTTGAATTTTTTACCAAGCATATCTATTTTTTTAGTTGTAATTTTTGTACCAACAATATTTAAATCTAAAGCTTTTGTGTATTTTTTGAGTGTGGTTTTAATGTCTTGCAGGATATTGAGGATTTTCACAAATTCTAACCAATTTTTCTTCTAGATTTTGTTATTTTTATTATTTTTCGAAAATTCAAATTTAAAAAGCTGGAGATGGATGTTTAACAGTATAAGATTGTTGATAGCTTGGCCAAAAAATTCGCAACATTTTTAAATTTTAGACCTTAATTTGATAAGGATGTTTAATATGGCGATTATATTTCTAATCATGATTAATTATTCTTCAGGATTATCAAATTATATCGTGATTTTTGTTAGCGGAATTTAATAGTCTTTTAATAGTGGAAATTTAAACTTGCGGGTTAGACAGATTAGGTTTTTCTGGTAGAGTAGCCTTCTTTGTAGATAAAAATAATTTTTTTAACTGATTAATCAACAAAACTAGCGTGTCACAGGCTACGCTAAGTGACAGCGCAGAACTTGTACCGACAAGTCCACGACCTAGGAAGAATAGGGTATCCCGAACCTTCTGACGAGACAGCCAGATTAGACACCCGCCCACTATAATCTTGGCCTTCTTGCGAGACTCTTCTATTGCGTTGCATAAGTCTGAAATAACATAAAAACAACAAAATCTAATAGGACTACTCTTTCTCTCTCCACAATATTTAAATAAGTAAGGTTATTATTAAATAAAAATATATTTAAATTAATTAATAAAAAAAAAACTAATAAAATTTTTTATCTTTATTAGTTTTAACAATAATAATTATATATATAAAATTAATATATACAAAAAATAGTTATTTATAAGATTATTAATTATTCATTTATAATATACAATCAACAATAATACATTTATTTATAAAATTATTAATTGTTTATTTATAATTATATAATTAATAATTATTTGTTTTATACTAAAAAAATTAAATATATAATATAAGGTTTGTAAATACAATTATATAATATAATAAAAAGTAAATAAAAAGAAATTTTTGTAAAAAGTTTTTTTTAAAAATTTTGTAATAAATAAGTATTTAATTTAGTTTGTTTGGCTAGAATACACAAGATACTTTAAATTTTTTGTTTTATAGAGTAAGTATTGTCTAACTATATAAAATAGGTGTCTGTATTTTGTGTTGTCCAGGCGTAGCCTGTGATATTTATATATAATTTTAGGTTATAAAATAATAAAAAATAATCTTATTTTTTTATTAGTTAATTTAATAAATATTTAATATTATTTACTATTATTATTATTATATTTTTATTAATCAATTTTATTTACTGAAATTTCTTATATATATATATTTTTTAGAATCTGGTAACTAAGGTTGTAAAACTAGTTTTAGCAAAGTAGCTGAATTTTAGTATTTTGGGATATTAGGGAACAGGTGTAACATAATAAGATTTACCAATTATTTTTAATTAATAAAGTCTACCAATTATTTTTATATTATATTTATTTATAAATATATTTTTTATATATTATATTAGTTTAGAGTTATAAAATTCTGGAGAATTTAAATAAGTTAGCTTTTGGTGTTAAGTTATACGAGATATTTTATTTTTTTTATTCTATAGTTAATACCTTTGTTACACCTGTCCCCTAATATCCCAAGATACTAGAGTTCAGCTACTTTGCTAAGACTGGTCTTACAACCTTAGTTACCAGATTTCGAGAAGAGAGGATATACGCAAGTTGGTTCAGTAAATAAGATTGATTGATGAGAGTGTAACAACAATAGTAATGGATAGTACTGAGAGTTAGTTAAGTTGACCGATGAAGAGACAAGACCATCTTCATCGTTCCATAACCTGAGGTTATATACATGAGGGGTGTTCATACATGATGGTTTGCTCAGTGCTCACTGATCACTGAGCACTGAAATGCTTGGCGTGGGAATCTGCTCAGTGCTCACTGAGCACTGAGCACAGTTCCGTGATCATGTGACCGGTGGTGTTGTGTACTCGTAGACATATTTTCTAACTGTTATTTCAGACTTATGTAACGCAATAGAAGAGTCTCGCAAGAAGGCTAAGACTATAGTAGGCGGGTGTCTAATCTGGCTGTTTTGTTAGAAGGTTCGGGATACCCTAAATTCCTTGTTCTGTGGAATCTGTGTTGTCTTAGCTGACTGTGTAGAGCAAGTGTCTGGATTTGTACTGTCCAGGCGTAGCCTGTGACATTATTATTATTATTATTATTATTATTATTATTATATTATAGTGCAAAGGCTTGTTATTATTTTATTATTATTATAGAGCTATCTTCGATATCTCGCGATACATGCATACTTCTTGTTCTGAGAACCATGTATCTCAGAGAGAGTTATGTCTTAGTTGATACGTATTTGTATTAGGTACTCCGCCTAGTGCCCGATGTAACAGGCGCGCTCAGACCAAAATTTTGCAACCGCTGTGGTCTTATAAACCTATTTTGAAAATAGAGTTTTGAGTTCTTCGATCATTCCCAGAATCGTTGCACCCGCTAACGGAAGTTTAGATGGCATTCCTGTCGTATTTGATGTTGAAACGGACGATTCGGTATTACCGGAGGACCGCGGTTGTCTCCCTTCGAGGGTGTATTCCCTATGGTGAGCGGCACACAGGATATAGTTTCTATCTAGTCCATTTGCCAAAGGGCTTGGAGGAATCTTGTTAAGCCGTAATGTTTGCTCTCCCATCTGCCTCAACTTGTATTTTTCTACCTTCCCACTCGCCGTTAAGGGTAGAGAGGAGACCCAAAATATCCATTTGGGCGTACAGTTCTTACTTAGGCTCTTGCGAACCCACTCCCGGACTTCCGTAGAGGTAAGATACGATCCATGAGCATAGCTCACCCAGCGAGTTGGGTCAAGCCTTCTTGGGTCTCCACGTAAGTCGAACGATCTATCGTCATCTAAATTCACCAGAGTCGTTTCCAAGCGCGGAACTATAAAGGCTGCAACAACTTCGCCGTAGTAGTCATCCGACAACCCAACGGCAGCTACGGAGCTTATCAAATCGTGTTGAAGAAGGCTATTCTCAATTTCTGAGGGATAAATATTTTCTCCCGCCCGGATAATGGTGTCTTTGATGCGACCCGTTATCTCCAATGTTCCATCAGGCCGCATAAGAGCTTCATCGCCGGTTTTAAGCCAGACTTTTGTTGTTCTTTCCCCATCTTTTTGTTGGACTGTGGACTCGATGACAAAGGCCTCTGCAGTCCTCCTTTCATCTTCCCAGTATCCTTTCATCACTAAATACCCAGATATCAATAATTCTCCCCTTGTGCCTTTTGGTAATACTTGACTAGAGTTGCTCCGAGAAACGACCTTAATTTCCGTGTGAGGCATGACAGATCCTACGGTGTAAAAATGAGTTTCATCTTTGTTCCTCAATCGTGTCATACAGCATACTGGGGATGACTCTGTCATCCCATATATATTCAGTAAACTGGGTAAGTTTAAGTCGCGGTGAATTTTGCGGCGAAGGGCGGGCGAAACCACGCTTCCGCCAATTAATCCGGTCCGTAAACTTGGGAACAGCTTTTGATCAGGGTTCCTACGCAAGATTAGAAAGAATATAAATACGAAGGAAATTGACTAACCTTCGAGATATCTCTTCTAGTTCCGCTAGAAACATGGTCGGGACACCGTATAGAGCAGTAACCTTATAATGTGATATAGAATCCAGTACAGATTTTGGATTGAAGCTCTCGCATGGTAAGATTATAGTGCATCCTTCTTTCTGTTAGCATCGTTGTGCGAAAATATCACTCTGGTACCGCATTCCCTGCAACATCGCTTTGGAAATAATCCGTGAATGCAAAATGCTAAAACTAGAGCAGAAAAGGCCAAGAACAAGAACGATAAGATAAGAAACGATAATGATACTTACCATGAGTCACCGCTGTCAAAACGCCAAGTACGATGCCGAAGCAATGGAAAAGGGGAGGTGCGCAACAAATTATATCATTCTCTGTCAGTTCCATATTCCGACCAACTAAATAAGCATTGTTGAGAATATTAACATGCGTGAGGCAAGCTGCTTTTGGTGCGGAGGTCGTCCCTGATGTGAACTGAATATTAATGATGTCTGTTGGTTCCAAATTGGACTTTTGGGTTAAACATTGCCCGGAATGCTCTTCGAGCGCTTCGTGATACCAAACTACATCAATAAAAGATTCGATTTCACTTTGGGTGATCGTTGTGGAATTATTGACAAGCATAATATGCTTAATTGAGAGGTTATTTTGATATTCCGGGCTCAATATATCCGGAAAATGCTCTCTAATCGATATTGGCTTCTTAAAGGGAAGGGATATTTGGGCGTTAAGCACAAGGCAACTCGCGGTGATATGATTGAGTGCTCCTTTCACTTGTGAAGACGTGTAAGCAGGATTCAGAGGCACCAGAATTAACCCTAGCTTTGCGCATGCATAAATTATCTGTAGAGCCAACGTCATTTCAGTTTCGGTTTAGCAAATCCAAACCCATTTTCGAGGTAGGCTTACCACAACGTATTCCGCTAAGTTACCAAGACACACTGCTACTCTTTCCGACCTTTTTAAGCCTAGTTTAAGAAATAATAGTGCTATTGCATCGCTTTGCTCGTCCAGTTGTTTATAAGTAAGACGCACTTGACTGGTCCCGACAGCTACTCTATTCGGATGAAGCGCAACAGCAGTGCGGAGTCGCTTCTCGATAGTCTCTTGTAGTAGTGGCTCCTGTGAAAATGTCTCCTGTCAATAGTAAGCAAGTATCGGTAATGGCCTGTATACTTACATCAGTAGGCCCGCACGCGTGAGAAATTTCTGTCATGCTTCAAATATATTTTGGTTGGTGTGGGTGAGTTATGGTGTATCAGATGCTATGGGTATATTACATGCTATGGTCAGCCTGTTGTAGAGACTCTTTAAGTATGTTTTATTCACCCTACATATTCGCAAAGGCAATGCAGCCTATTAATGCTCTTATTGGGAGATAATTAAAATGCTAGGAGAGATCCTGTGCCTAGTCCGAGTGGCCGACACATAAAATGTCGTATCATAGCCCGGCTCCGTACTCAGTTCTCCAATTTTGCAACTCGGGATTCTTGAATTAGTATCTCTTGGAGATAAATAAAATACGTCGCCAAATCGCCGTACCTAGAAGCCGGTAGGCCGAGTTTTGTGTTGCCTGCACCCGCTGTCGGCGGAACATGAGCATCTCAATAACCGATCCAAAAGGAGTGACTGTGGTCCTGCGTTCCAGCAAACGACGCGAGATTCTTGTTCGGCACCGGAGGTGATATTTCCCAACAAAGCATTTGTGTGATACACTCATTTGACATGCGCTTACGTCACAGCTTACACCGGGATGTCGGATAGTATCAAGCGGGTTCTCGTTAACCTATACAATAAAATTGGGCAACCTTTGGCAGTTGTGGCACTGCACTTACACGCTTCCGCAGTTTGTGTAGTAAGTAACCCGTTAGGTAGCTTACCATCCAAAGCCAGGTAATGTAAGGTCACGCAGCTTTGCTTCCTTCTTTTAAAGCATTTCGACAGAGCAGGTATAGTGACCTGGTAGGTTAATTCAAATCTTAATATATACTTCCTCAAGTGTTCTCCTATTTCACTCGCTCACTTTCCATTGTACAATGGCTGTAGGTAATAATCACGGGTGAGGTAGTATTGCAATTTGGTAAACATATACCATGTGCAACTCTCATTTCGCCTACAAATTGTGAAGGCATGGTTTTTGGGTATGATTTTAGAGGAAATGTTTCGAAATGATAATATAAGCTCATTTTTTCTCAGTGATTTGGACAATCGAAAATTAGTTAAGAGTGTCCATCAATTAGCCTAGGAACATAAGGCTCTTCGAGGAAGGCCTCCTCGGCGGCACTTAACTCTTTTCCTTGCGCGGCAAGAGCCGCCTCTATCCGTTTGATACTCGATAAGCCAATTATCGGAGAGACGCATCGTTTGTTTAACCAAGCTAAAGAGACTTCCGTCATTGACCAATTCTTTTCAGCGGCTAAGGTTGCGACCCTGCTTATGATTTCTGTATCCACTTTACTTTGTCCATACGAAAACCTCGGGTTCTTATCATCATCCGCACTCCTGGGAGACGTGCCGTAGTCTTTTGGTAGGCAAGCTAAGTGTCCAGATGCAAGTGGTGCCCACTTCATAAGTTAGTTAACATCGAGATATTTACGTTTAAATCCAGAGTTACTTACAGGCAACAAGCCTATCTCGTTCTCCTTGCAGAATTTGTTCATTTCTCGCTCTTCTTCTCGATATAGTAGATTATAATGATTTTGCATAGATACGAATTTTGTCCAACCATTCTTCTGAGCCGTAAATTGTAACGTCGCAAGTTGATAAGCCCACATGGAGCTCGCACCTATGTACCGAATTTTACCCATAGTAACAAGGTCATGAAGCGCCTTCATCGTTTCTTCAGGTGGCGTATAGGGATCATATCTGTGAATATGTAGAATATCTATGTAACTAGTACCAAACCGACTGAGAGACTGGTCTACCGATTCAAAGATATTCTTCCTTGATAGCCCTATAAGAAGAGTTAAAATATTATGTGCATCAGAAGATACGAAAGCAAATTATGTTCACCCATTACCTACCAAACTGATTGACGTGATCTTTACTGTGTGAAGCCTCGTGATTCATAAATGGTATTCCTTCGTCATGACCATCTGCCATCACGCGCCCGACTTTTGTCATCAACACCACCTTTCGACGTGGAATTTCATATTTTCGAAGTGCCTGGCCTATAATCCGCTCCGAAGCTCCATTAGAGTACACGTTTGCGGTATCAAACTAAAACGTATTATTATCTTAAAAACATATTCCGATGCAACCAGATGTTGGAGGTCTTTGACTTACAGTGTTGATACCACAATCAAGAGCGGCCCGCAATAATGGAAGTGCCTGAAAAAGAAAGGGACCTCAATTTACTATTTTCTCCATATCGAAATAAGTATATCCAGGCATAGCTAACCTTTTCTTGATCATGCACCCAACTCCACCATGCCGGGTTACCAATTCCCATGCATCCCATAATCGGATTAGAGACCATTAAGCCACCAAGGCGTCGGTAGGTAACCCTCGTATCCATAATGGAATTTAGGAACTTTTGCGGCAGGGTCGTGAAGGGACCTGTCATTCTTTCTATCTATTATTCTTATATCCTTGATAGCAAGTAGGTTATTGGAAATAATCTCTTTCTCGAATACTCTGATTTGGCGTAGGAGTGATGAGAAAAGGCTTTGTGCTCACAATTCGAACGAACGAAGAACCCTTAGTATAAAAAAGCTCGTTTCGTCGGAATGATGGTAGTGCTAATATATATACACCGGCTGGTTTACTTTCGGCACCTTGCTTCCTCCGACTCCCAGTACAGACGGCGCTTAGTAGCAAATTTTAGCAGCACATAACCGTCGATCAACGATTTCAGCGATACCATAATCGTTATCTACAATAGCGCCGGCGAGGCATGTCTTTCCAGAACCATCGAGGGCTTGGCTATATTCTGCCAATTCTACTCATTGTTTTCTAATCTTGTGGAGCTTAATAGAATTTTTTTTAGTTGATATTAAGAAACTCCAGCAAATATGTAAGAAAGGCCACACTAATACAGCATTGTACACACACGCAGCAGCATAGGCGTATGCACCTTCCTCAATGGCTATGTATTCTCTATGCCAAAAGAGTAGCGTATGTTAGATCATGGCTTATGTAGTAATGGTTCCTAGGGCGTAGCTTGTGTATGTTTTACTTTTTATTTCTTTATCATTGCATTTTCGATAGTAGGAGCAGTGAACAAGGCTCCAGAATACAAGTTCGAATACTATCCTAACATGTACATTATATGACACAAGTCACGATCGAGACCACTGCTGAAGAGAAATACCTTCCACCTGCCCTCAAAACTATATGGTTATTGCACACATTTGGTAAACTATTTTAGGGTCTCGGGGGTGATGGCCCATTTGGTATGCCAAATCCCACAAGCGAGAACAACAAAATAACGAATTTAGATCTATATCAATTTCGGACTTTCCGGCGGGAAACGGCCAGAAACGGTGCCTGTTATATTAAAGAAGAGGGAGACTCGGAGACTTCTTCTTTGAGTCTGACACGATGAATTTATTATTCAATATTCAGCTATATCCCCTAATGAGCACAGGCTCAATCGTAGAAAAGTATTAACCCCACAATACCTAAGCCGGTGTCCGGGCCTTCCTTTCGGATTTTTGCTATTTCTCGGGTCGTCTGCCCAAATGTAAGAGTGCTGGTTCAGATATCAGTTTCCTACACCGCTACCCGGTTTTTCGCACACCTACAGCACCCGTAAAATACCAAGGAGATAGAATCGGAGAGTGATAGCCTCAAACTATTTAAGATATCGCTTATATCCAAATACTTTTAATCGAACAGAATAGGGCCAGTTCCTATTTCTTTACTTCAAAATCCTGGCTCAGAAAATATATTTACCATGGCCTCGAAAGCATTTTGCGTGGACGTGCTAACCAAGGTTAGGGGGTACCAATACGAGATCTATCGGAATGGCATGTTTAAAAACACTACTCCCAAGGTTAGCACTGATATCTCAAAACTGGAAGAGCAAGCTAAGATGCACCTTGGCTTGCGCGCTGCGAACTATTGTAAGCTTCAAAAAACCACTTCCTGTCTAATCTTTGATAGGATAAATAAGCTGACTGTCTGAAGTGTTGGGTGGTGCAGGAGAATTAGGAACCCAGGATGCAAACCGTGCAGCATTTAGAAAATGGCAGGTAATCGCAACTAATCCATATTCAACCAAGAATAGATGGTCCACAAACTAATGCCCAATAGCTCCTTCCACGGCCAATGACCGACACAGACAAAAGAACTCTAGAAACAACACTTTTTGGCAAGAAATACGCCACCCCGCTAATTCAAGCGCCAGTGTGTAACCCTACATCTTTCTTGCTTAATATATCTAACACAAACTTATAACCAGATTGGTGTTCAAAGCATATTTCACCCTAGTCGCGAGAAAGGTCTCGCTGAGACTTGCTCCGGATTAGGAATCCCGTTTGTTTTATCTACTGCTGCGTCGTCAAGCATAGAAGAAGTTGCCAAGGCCAGTGGAGATGGTCCTCGTTGGCTCCAGCTCTATTGGCCGAATGATGACGATATAACACTATCAATGCTTCGCAGAGCGCGAGAAACAACTTATGATGCGCTAGTTGTAACGCTAGATACCTGGTCCGCAGGATGGAGACCTCTAGACCTTGATTTGGGATATCTCCCTTTGGTAGATGGCATTGGCAACCAGATAGGGTTTTCTGATCCTGTTTTCAGAGAAAAATTCAGAAAAACCCACAATATTGAAGTCGAAGACAATATTCCTCTAGCAAGCCATGAATGGATAAAAATTGTTCTTTCCGGAACACCCCGACCTTGGTAGGACAAATCATATAACAACTCTGAAAACACACAAATACTAACCTCTTGTAACTAGGGAGCAAATCTCATTCTTGAGGAAAAATTGGTCGGGTCCGATACTTGTTAAAGGTGTGCAACACATCGAAGATGCAGAAAGAGCCGTTCAGGTAGGTTGTGATGGAATTGTTGTATCCAATCATGGTGGTAGACAACTGGATGGAGCAGTAGCATCACTCAGAATGCTACCATCTATAGTTGAAGCTGTCGGAGAGAAAGCGTGCGTTCTTTTTGATTCGGGGGTGAGAACCGGATCGGATGTCTTAAAAGCATTATGCCTAGGAGCAAAAGGCGTTTTGATAGGACGACCGACAATTTACGGATACGCTGTAGCGGGCAAAGAGGGTGCAGAAGAGGTCTTCCTAGGTCTCTTAGCAGATCTCGATCGAAGTATGAGTATGACTGGGATTACCGACCTACAAGGAAATAACACATTTGCCATTGTACCGAGTGATTGAGTTTCAGGGCTCACGAAACAGAAGCCAGATTCCAGACGTATCCCAGTGGTCAGTTCACCTATTCCTAGCTGTAATTTTGTAATTCGGGTGCCTGGAAAGTCTGAGACTAGAGCTAGCGTCAATTATATCCCGCTTGATGGAATCTAGGTCGCACCAGCAAGTTCACTTAAGCATGTTAACGATGTTGGGCTACGTTGTAAATAGACAAACTGGTCCAATATCGTATCTAGTATTTGTGTATTTCCATGTTTGGCGGCAAAGTGTAGAGTCGTCTCACCGATCGGTGTTCGAGAGTCGTTCATAAGTGTCTCTAGAGTAGATGAATTGTGGTGCAAGATTTCGAGCAGGAGAGATGGTGATTGTCGCGACGGCAGGCTTCCAACAAGAGCTCCCCAGGTGAGGCGCCTTGCTATATTTACTCCTCCCTGATGTTAGTCATGATATCACCTAGAAACTGTACAGTAAAGTGAAAGCTTATGTCGTCAGGCTGCTCCTCGGGCGCGTTCTTGTTCGTCTTTCGCCATTTTAGAGGTCTTGGAGCGGGAGATAAGACACAGAGAAAGAGCTTATGCGGGTCCAACGCGGGGCCCTGCCTAGCCCGGTTTTGTGATGCAGCATCGTTCCGCCTGGGTTTGCCATTCGCTCCGAAACACCATCGCCATTCATCATCGCTACCACCATAACTTCTGCTTCCTCACGACAACGCGTACACCCTTCGCCCTCGCAGCCTGCCGGGCACTCGTCTCAGGCACCAAAAGCCATAGCCGTCTGCCACAATGCTTCTCTTCTACCCAACTTGCTCCAATTCGCTGACAGTCTCCCGTCATCCCGCCACGGGTTTGAACGCCCTCAACTTCCCCACCTATCCGTACACCTACCCGCTGACTGGCCGTCTCTTTGAGCGCCGCCACATCCGGCGCAAGGAGACGAACGATATCCTCGGCGATGAAGGTAGCTGGCACAATGTCGACAACGCGGTGGTGCAGTGCCCGGACGAGGTCTGTGGTGGTGAACGAGCAAAGATTATTTCTACATTCAAGGACTAATTGGCTGATATTGCTGTATTGCATTACAGCACATGTATTCTTTGTATTTGCCGGGATTGGCTGCCATAGTACGTCTCTATCGAAACCATTCTGAAGCTCTTGAAGGTCCCAAGACCCCATCATCTTTCATAGCTTCCAGATATGTTCTAAGCTGACTTTGAAATCTTGCCTTTTCTTCAATGTTTACTTGTTCGATTTTAGACCATTCCACACAGTGCTCTCGGAGATAATCTGGTGTGGGGCGTCATCCTCCAAATGCATATCCGCGATAATGGACTAACATCTTTTACCCCAAACGGTGCACTTTTCGGGCTCTACCCATAGGTCGCAGCGGTCGGCCAAATGCTTCCAACCCGCGGAAGAGATTGAAGTGAAGAAACCTCAGTTCTTGTTTACCATTGGTCCAGAATGTGTATCTGTCTCTGCAAACAATTTTTGCGATGCGAGTAGAATCATCCCAACTATCTTCTGGCGACAACGTATAGATTGTACATCTACGAGGAGGAAGTGCCGGTCCCATGGCCCAGATTCTTCCCGCGTTATTTCTATCTGAAAACCGCCGTAAAACGCGGAGGGCCTAAATTGGTCGGTCCGGGATGTAACACGGCCCCAGCTCAAACTGGAGGCTTCGTGGAGGCGACCGTCCCCAACTCGAAGCATCTGATCTTCTGTGGAATCGGAGTGAAGGAGAGTTATAGACCCAGGCTCCCTGAAAATTCCGGATATCCAATTCTTGATCCCATTTATGATTTTGATACCTCTGTTGCCAGGGCTTGGGCTGTATCATGGTATCTTGGCCTTAATTCTGTGCGTGAAAGTAGATCAAACATATATTGCTCCCCAGAGGTAAAGAGGCCTTTGCTTTAAATACCAAGAGCTGAAGAGACTTGGCCGCATTAATGAGTGGCTACCAAAATTCTTCGGGCATAATTCGATATTTGGTTGCAAGGGCGAACACAAGAAAATTAGATTCCTCAATCTTAGTATATGTGTTTGTAATCCCACAGTAGTCTCGAGGGTAGCCGCACTAAACAGACCTCAGTTTCGCAGCCTGAAAGCACAGAAAACTCAATGTTGGGCTGGGCAAAGTAATCTCTAATATTTCGGAGAAAACTGGACGAAGGTTATTCGCGTGCAGGTAATTGGGCATATATCTTGTAGACATAACTAGGAGTAGATTTCTACGAATATCTTGACAAAGCCAGTGGGGAATTTTTGATTCACCAATTGACAGATAGTCATGAAAAGCTACCTTTGAGGTTTGAACGACTAAAGTAGCCTAGTTGGTAATACCCGTTGCTATTTACCTTGTAGTGGCTGATGAAAGGCGAGGACCAAAATAATATGGTAAATTTACCTGGAACAAGTTTGAGATTGATGTAGACCCAACAGCATGGCAGGTAAGAGGCGATATCTAGGCAGCTCTCAGCGGGCGGTGTATCCGCCATTCCCATCAAATCTAATACTAAATCAATCTCTCGAGCATGGCGAGTATAATATAATATTATATACCTATTTCTCCTCTCTTCAGACAGGGAGAATAGCGGCCCAATGGGTCTCCCTCAGGTATTTTGAGGATTCCAATACTCTCAAGATATCTCACAATCTTGGCCACAGCACCGTCTACACTCTGTTTACTCGTATTGATATAAACCTCTGGGTTCTCTGGTTTCTCGTACGGTGCGTCAAGACCCGTGAAGCCCTTAATAATACCCGCACGCGCCTTCTGATACAATCCCTTAGGGTCCCTTTGCTCCGCAATCTCTAACGGCACGTCGACATGGACTTCGACGAACTTGAAACCTGCGGTCTCGTGGAGATCCCTCGCGATCTTTCTGTCCGCGATATAAGGGCTAATGAATGCCGTAATGGCGATAGTCGCTGAATCAGCAAATAACTTTGAAACCTCGCTGATCCGGCGGATATTTTCCACCCTGTCAAGCTGGGAAAATCCAAGGTCTTTATTTAAACCGAACCGGATATTATCGCCGTCAAGACGATAAGCCTTGATAGTGTTGTCGAGGAAATACTTTTCGAGGGCTGTGGCAATGGTAGACTTTCCAGAGGCTGAAAGACCGGTTAGCCAGATTGTGAAGCCTTTTTGGCGGAGAATGGATATTCGTTCAGCATGGGTGATACCCTCATGCCAGGTGATATTTCTGTCGGAATTGTCAGTTGATAAATTTCTTCAACTAATGCACTAAACCTGAACCGAGGACATTATATCGGGAGGGATTTCTGTACGTTGCCATCGTGAATTAATTAAAGCTGATCAATTTTACTAAATGGCTGGGCCGCAGGAGGCGTAGTAATGGGAAAAGTGAGGTTTTCAGGATGCCCCCGGGCAATGGGCGGTTGTATCTTGACATTTATATCCCAACATACTGCAAATTAAGCTTGATCAGAAAGACTTCGGAGGGTTCTCCCTAACTTCGGTGTTGAGCGTTTAGTTTACAAAACAAGATCTTCGTGAGCAACCGGCTGGAGTGGTACTCGGAACAGTGGCATACGCCGGTGCCGGTTTTTGTGTTGAAGAATGTTTCGTCGGACCCTACCACTTCAGAGCCTCGAGTTCCGAGGCTAACCACATCCATACATCATTCGATTCCAATACGTTGCAATTCGGCATTATAGTACAGACAAATTTTGAGGTGAAAGGGAAATGCTAAGGGAATTGATACTGTTTATAACTTTGATAAGTTTCTCGGGGTTCTAGTTGGTCTGTGCTGTCGTAGACCATATAATTTCGCATACTTCGAACTTATGATCTTAATTAAATTTCTGTTCCTGTCTTACACTACCGGAACAGATGGCTCCCACTCACCAACCATATGCCCGGGAACGACGTATAGCGGAGCTAGCAGTTCAGCGAGCTGCAATCCTCACCGAAGCGATTTATAATTCCAAAATTAAGGGAACATTGACAAAGGATGACAAAAGCCCTGTTACTGGTACAGTCTCTTCTTCCTTTGCTGAGGGAGATACATTGTGTTGCCATAGTTCAAAAGACCGATCTCGAAAACTTAATTATAAATAAACAAGTCTATAAGGTTTCTTGTGTGTTCTTGTACACCAGAAATTGACAACTAAGGCCGATCATGTATGCATGTCACAATTTCAAGGCAATTTAATGGTTCCGGGTGCATGGTCACATATTGAATTTCAGAGGCTGTTGCAAACATTGCCCTTGTACCGGGCTAACTCGGATTGACCGGGGCGTAACAGGAACAATTCAATTCATACAGTAGCCACCATTTGAAATTATGGCAAATAATGTTTTCGTCTAGAGAGCTTCTCGCTATGTTTTGTCCTGCCATCTCTATCACATTGCAACACTTATACGGAGGATGTTTGAGGCTAATACACAAGATGTTAACAAAGTTGCGGATTTCGGAGCCCAATCTCTTATCTTAGCAGCCCTAGCTATCGCTTTCCCAGACGATAAATACATCGGCGAAGAAGATTCTGCTGACCTTCGGTCGAACCCTGGGTTGTCAGCCCTGGCTTTCAACGCGGTAACAGAGACTCTCACATCGGGTAAACCAGGAGCTAGTCATTTCGAATTGGGAACGGTGGAGAGCGAGCGGGAAATGTGGGGCTTTATCGATCGGGGTAATTATGATGTTACATCAACGGGCAGAGTATGGGCTTTGGATCCTATTGATGGAACGAAAGGATTCTTGAGAGGTGAGCAGTATGCTATTGCGTTAGCCTTGATAGTAGATGGAGTCGTGCAAGTGGGTGTTTTGGGGTGCCCGCATCTACCATCTTCGGATGGGGAAGGTGTTATCATAAGTGCAGTAAGAGGACAGGGAGCAGTTGCGGTTAGTATTCATCGCTATTCCGACCAACGTCGATACTAAGCATTTGGAATATTAGAAACCAATGTCAGCAGACCTAGAGTCTGTGTCCGATCCGAAAAAGATTTCGATGAACCAAATTCCCACGACCGAGGCCAGTTTTTGTGAAGGGGTTGAAACCGGGCATTCCGCTCATAACGTTCAAGCTAGGATCGCTGGCGAGTTAGGTATTTCAAAATCTCCCGTGCGAATGGATTCTCAAGCCAAATATGCTTCTATTGCAATGGGGCGGGGAGAGATATATCTCAGGCTACCGACAAAAATGACTTACGAAGAAAAGATTTGGGACCATGCTGCAGGGGTCGTCATTACAGAAGAGGCTGGGGGCGTGGTGGCAGATATGTACGGCAATTACCTCGATTTTACACAAGGGCGAACTTTGAAAAGAAACAAAGGAATTATAGCCACACCAAAAAGTATAATAAAAGAGGTGATGGGCGTTGTCACTCGAAATGCCGTTGAAAAATATGGCAAGTGCACTTTGTAAGCAGCCTAGTCAATTTTAAAGGTTACAGTAAGTAACAGTAGATATTTGTAATTCTGATAATTTTCTGCATACTCATAAATGCAGCGCCTCTATGCTTTCGGTAGCCTCACAAGGTGCCTGCGGCTACGGCTGGCTTGCAAGTGTCTGAGAGTGATGAAAACGCTGGCTGTTGCTGCAGCCGTTGATCAGTTGGGTTTCTTATGTCGCTTGGCCGCGATCGCATGGTGCACAGGAGCTCTGGGGTGCCCACAAAATGTTACTCGGTGGAAGCTGGAAGTAGCGGAGTGCCATGGGAATAAGATCGATTTAATTTCTGTCACACAGACCAAGACTAGATTGACGAACCACTTTCTATTCTACGTCTTGCAATTCCGCTTCCGCCTAAATGCCGAATGCGTAGCTCTAAAGAATCCAACGACAATGTATTGAACGAAATATCAAGTGGATACTCGACAGTTTACTTTTTCCCATAGCATATAGCAGAAATTCTCCAATTACATCACGAAATTCTAGAATAAATCATTAAAGATATAAAGCCAATCCCCTTCGCTTGCGTTTATAATGTATTCCATGCGGTGCTGATACAAGCGATTGTAGTAACTAATAGGGGCAAATATAGTAGGATATCACCCAGAAATAGAGCTCCATGAGTCTGCACTTGGTCTCGTTCCTAGATTCCACCAAGAACCGTCTAAAACCCCTCTAACAACCGTTCGCGTTCTAACAGCAATACAATTTGGTGCACAATAAATCTTATACCATGCTTGCTCACATCCACGATCAAATCCGCGGTCTTCGGATTCCCGTAAGCATTATATGGTCCGTTCTTATTTTCGGCAGAATATTCCAATGGGGCATCCACATGGACTAGATAGAAGTTCCCGTTCTTACTGACCATGTCTTTGGCCAGGCAGACACTTACAGCCTCATCTGAGGGAGCATATGGCGCAATAATAACCGCAGCCCCCGCGCGGGTCAATTCCCCAGCAACAAATGCTAAATTTTGGGCATCTTTTTGGGTATCCTTTGACCCGTCCTTGGAATGAGCTGCACTTCTACGATATGACTCAGAATATGAAGCTTCACCAACAATTGAAGTGACCGAGCGACCTCCCTGTTCATTCAAAGTGGCTTGTAGGGCTAGGCCAATAGCAATTTTACTATAGCTTGGATAGCCTGTAAGGAACACCGTGAAACCCTGTTTGGATCGTGGTGGGTAGGAATTGCGGAGAACGCTAATAACTTCCGGATATGAGAACCATTCAGGGATAGGGACGCCATTGCGAAGGCGACGGCGGAGCTCTAGGTTTCACAAATTAATATTTTCTTTTCTAGCCAGGAGCAAGAATTATCGTGGGAGGCAGAATTACCAGTTCCAGAGATATCTGAAGTCTTGGTACCCGGTGCGATCTCATCGGTGGGCTTATACTCATCGGTATCTGGGAGGTAACTCATCATCTGGAATGGGATAATCTCAATGCCAAGCTCTTTTTTATATTTCTCGACTGCGTACTGAGCGTCATATGGGCCGTAGATTTCGATGCCTTTAGAATTTTTACCAGGGCCGGCATGATCACTAGACGTAGATTGATCAACTTAAGCATCTGACTGCGTGACTTCGCTCTTTGCATCGGCTCAGATGGGCGTTGGCTTGGATAACCATTTCATATATCCGAATCATAAGGTGTTAACCTACCGACCAATGATAAAATGTGTAGCCCCATGGTTTTTTCTGATAATCGCGTGCCAAATGGCCTCTCGGGGGCCGCCCATTCTCATAGCGAGACCTAACAAGGCTAGGGCCGCCATGCCATTAGGATACCGTGGGAGCAAGGACTGGTAAACCCTGACACGAGTGAAGTGGTCAATGTCGCCTGGTTTCGTAAGACCGACGACGGGATGGATAAGAATATTGGCTTGTCTTGTGTGAGCAGCTCGGACGGTGAGTTCGCGGTGAGCCCGATGCATGGGGTTCCTGGTCTGGAAAGCAACAACGTTGGACCACCCAAGCTTCTTGAAATTTGCTCTTAGTTCTGCAGGTGTATCTATAGAATTATGTTAATTTCTATTAGCTTGAAAAAAAAGTGGGACAAAGATGAGGATGAAGGCCGAAGAATAGGAGCAGCCATACAGCGTAGACCAGTGTAGTCATAGTGATTCAGCCGATTGATAGCTTCGAGCTTGCCACCGATATAGTACTCTTTGGCAGTGTTGAAAAGATATTTAATAGCAGGATGATCTGAATCTCCACCGAATACCTCCTCCGCTTCCAGTTTTCTGCCATATCTTATTAGTTTCTCCTTGGACTTGAGATTGCAGGTTAATATATGAAATTTACTTGTCAGGTTTATACAGATCATCGACAGTAATGATGGCGAGATGAGACCGGTCACGGAAGTCTACCAAGGTTACTCGGGCGCCGGGTTTAATTGAGAGTTCTTCAATAGTTTCTTGTGAAACATCCAAGTTGATGGGCATGGAAAAAAGTGTCCCATCCGCTAGTCTACAGTTTCTCACGACACTATAAACGGTCAGCTTGGCGCCATATTTGTATTTGTTGATCTGGTTCTGACCCTTCATAATCCTTCTGATCCATGAAACCTACAATCAAATAGTTTAGTGCCAACCCAATACTAGGAGTGTGAGTGTCATACCTTCCAGTGGGGAGAATCCTCCATTGAGAACCAATTCGATATCACAAAGCTGCCTTTCAGTTAGAATCATTTGTGGAAGTGTCAATGCCTCCTTGGAAAGTTCAGCATGTTTGGACGCATCTCGAGCCAGAAGATCTTTGAGGACTCCGCCGTGTGGTTCGACAGTATCAGGCGACATATCTTGAAAGTCAGAGTGCCGAACAGCAATTACAAAGTAGGTAGCCAATAACCTGGTCGAATTCTAGTTCTAAGAAAGATAAAAAATCTTGAAATTTAATTGCATGGGTTAGAGATAATGTAGGTGATTTCTTCTCTAAAGGATCACTTTGATATAGCTTGCGACCGGAGCCTTGGTGTCCCATCCGAAAACAATTTCATTCGGCCTTGGTTGAGATCTCCGACCAATTTGCTCTGTCCATTATCGCCGGCATATCAATTAAACAATATAAGTGTCGTCATTGTCGTCAACGATGAAAACTAGAAATTGCCCGGCTTCAAGGTGGAGCCTTGTTAAGAACGAAACGGTGAGCAGTCTGTGGCTATTTTTTTTTAAAAAAAAAAAACATTCAATTTTAGAATCGGCGACACGGTGAAAACCAGAAATTGCCCGGCTTCAAGGTAGAGCCTTATTCCAAAACAAAACAGTGAGTAGTCTGTGGCTATATTTTCAACACAAAAATTCAACCTCAGAACCGGCGACTTTAAAAATAATTTTCGAATTATCAGATCCATAGGTCGCCGCCGCACTTATCTTTAGTCTTTTGTCAAAAACCTATTGTGTAGTCTAGCTTTGTTCGGACTGCAGCAGCCATGCGCCGGAGCTTTTACCCAATCTGCTAACATGACTCGAATCCTAGAGGGTAAAGAATAAACCACCGACGTAGGGTCATTAGGCCGAATCCGGGTCCTAATTTGTTATAGAAATAATAAGTTACCGAATTATATTAATTTGTAGTTACACCGGCTCCGAGTAGACGGTTGAACCTCGTCGAATTCACCGATTTGAGATGAGCTCTTGGCGCCGGTTGTATTACGGGACTTCTCTCAACACGAAATATACCTGCATGCTCGATATTAAAGGCTCATTTCTGATTGTTTTGTTAGACCGAATTGTTATTAGTTCCATTTTCCCCCATAAAGTAATGACATAAACTCTGTCTTATTATCTGTAATATATCGATTACGAATTCACCTCTAAGTTATATATTCAAGCTGCTTGAAATCTAGTGTTTCTATGTCCCACCCTATTCTCATTACCCTATACCCTTGGGAGATACTCAATAAACAACGCCGAGAATGGTTTTTCCATATCAAATAATAGACACCCACGCTCACCTCTTCCGGACTGAGGACCTCACTTCCATCACATGGCAAACTCCTGGTGGGCCTCTCTGGGGGCCTCATGATCTCCCGGAATACCTAAGCCCAACCCCAATTCCTCCTTTTTACTCTGGATTCATATTTGTCGAAACCAGTAGAATAACATCTGACCCAATGAATCCATCAGAAGATCAAGTGGCGTGGAAACACGTGCTTGAGGAATACCGATATATCCTTCAGTTATCGAAAAGTGGTCAAGGGCAGAAACTGGTTAAAGGGATTATCGCCTGGGCCCCTGTACATCTGGGCTACGAAGCCATGGAGCGGTATTGGCAGCTCTTGGGAGCGATTGATACCGAGATCTACGGAAATCAAGACCATGGACTGTTGGTGGGATTCAGGTGTCCGATCCAAGGGTATGTTAGCGCTACTAATAGAGCACCGGCATTTGTAGAAGGATTAAAATTCATGAAGGAGAAGGAATTGGTATTCGACTTGACTGTCGATGTCAATAGAAATGGACTTGAGGAGCTCGAGCGGGCCCTGCAAATACTGAGGCAGGTTGATGGACTGGCATTGGTTATAGACCATATTGCAAGACCACCGCTGGGAAGGACTCCGACAGAGGGTATGCATCGATGGACTGAACTTATAGAGGAAGCGGCTGAATTAAATTGCTACATGAAACTGTCTGGAATATTCTCTGAGCTACCAAACGGAATATCGAAGGAAAACGAACAGTTTCCACACGTTCAGGTTGCTGATATGGTTCTAGAATATGCCCGACCGGTCTTCCGCGCTTTTGGGCCGCAACGGATTGTCTGGGGAGGCGACTGGCCCATTTGCAGGCTTGGATACGAGAAGGTGACAGGACAGCAACTAGGATCATGGAAAACTTGGATGGAGGTTACTGTTAAGATTTTAGATCGGCTGAGGAAAGAAGGAGGGGTTGAAAGTGATGAAGAACCTTGGAAAGGAATATGGGGTGAAAATGCTTATCACGTTTATAACCTTTCTCTGTAAGGGCTTCTGGATCATCTGATAAAAAAGAAACTTTTGGCCAACGGCCACCAATGATATATCATGATATAGTTTTACTTAAAAATTATGTTTTGTTCTAGAAACAAAACAAACAAAAAAATGGTTCGAATTTATTCAACCCGGTTCCAATACTGTGAACACCACTTCCTTCTTAGGGCCAAAGCTAGCCTATGGTCTAGCACTTTCGAGTTTTTTTTAGTCATCATTCACGAACAAGATCAATTTCTACAAGTGTCGTCATTGTCGTCACCAGCAGCACCAGCGCACAGAGACCGCAACTCATTTTCTGCAACACATGTACAACGCGAGCAAAGTGCTTTATTACACCAAGGAACTCCATTTTGCCCAAGAGGATGCCAATCGGAAATTCTCGCCGCCTGTATGTAGGGGCTCTCTCCGTGGCGCACTGCGAATGGCAGTGTCCTGTATATTGCCCGAACGCCATTGTCGCAAAGGACCTCGTCAATTTCTCAGCCGCCGGCTCAGTTAGCGTTATCTACCCGCCTAAGCTAACCTATGTCAGGTCTACCCGACATTTTGGCTGTATTAATGTTCCCGGATTTTAGACCACCGAATTCCCTAGGTATGTGCACGCCGTGGTATTGTCTCAAATCCGGCCGCTTCTAAGAGGCTGGTGACCATACGGCAAGGAAAATATGATCGCATTTGCCACAATTTCGCAGTTGGTCAATTTCGTCTTGTTTTATCTTACGTTTTTATGTTACTTTGTTTGGTTCCCAAATTACGTTTGAAGTATGTAAATATAGGGATTTATATAGCGAAAATACGCATATCAGAGAATATTTTCTTAGAGTATCCTGAGAGTCTGTGAGTGGGCACTATCACTCTCTATGAACAATCGGTGAGATTGGAGTCGGGGTTCCACAGTGCACTTTTCTTCGTAATAAGACCGACCAAAACAACACTGTGAGCCATATTCGCAAAATAGCTTCACCCAGAGATCCGATTCCGAATAATATTCGCGCACAGAATACTCGGTAGCATCCATTTATCCCACAATTTTCCCAATCTTTCTAAATTGAAGATAAGGTCCATGTGTTTCAGCAGCTAGTTGATCCTTAGTTTCAAACTCTGGAGTCGTCCCATTAATGACAACCTGAACATCTGTGCGCCTTGATTCATCGATCTTGATATCGTGACTGAAAATAATTCTAGCAAGTGTCAAGTTTAGTTCAAGTAAAGCCAAGGATCTTCCAACACAACTTCTTGATCCATGTAAGAATGGCATTAAGGCTTTCCTCGCCGCAGCGGTGGAGCCGACTTTATTCTCGTCCCACCTATCAGGATTAAAAGTGTGAGGATCAGGGAAGTAGTCCGTATTATGGTGAATCGCATAAATCGGAACCCCTACATCTGCTCCTTTGGGAAGCTTATGTCCCTCAATGCAATAATCTGTTGTAGTTATTTCTCTCCAGAGGATACCGCCAACGGGATTGGAGATTCGTAACACCTCGTCAATCACATATTTAAGGTATGAGCAAGTATTTAATTTGGCGCCGCAAATGATCTCATCCTCTGATTTGAAAACCGTATGGAGCTCGTTACGAAGTTTTGTGAGAATTTCAGGATGGTAACCAAGGTAGTAAAATGAGCATGCAAGAGCTGTCGACGTAGTATCCGTTCCAGCAAAAACGCAAACCCTAGCCTCAGCGAAGAGTTCAGAGGGGGTAAAAGATTCATTAGTCACCGGATCTTTAGCATGGAGAATATAGTGAAATATGTCCTTAAAAGAGGACTTCTCAGTCTTGACATGCCGCTCGGAATCATATGCTTGTTGCCGTTCTATCCTTCTTGTGACCATTCCGACCACAACATTCAAATAGCGTTGAAGATTCTTGACGTCCTGGGGAGAAAATAGGAACCATCGGAAGAGAGGGCGAGCGTTGAAGAGGAACTTGTTTCTCCCGCATGCTGGTAAATTAAGAAATACCCCCATAATTCTACCAGCCGATGCAATACCATCGACAGCATTCACCAGTTTCGCATCTTCCAAGCTGTGGAAGGATTCGGTAAAGGACAGAGCACCCATGACGTCTAGGGATAATCGAGCACCTGGGGTTGACTTATCAGTGTAATTCTGTATAATTTTTGCTTGGTGCGTACTCACACATTTTTGACATTTCCACAACACCTCCCCATCCTTCGGTGTTGGCATCTTCTGTCAATAGGTCACCAAACTTGGTGATACTCTCTTGAATTACGGACTCATAATTCTTTAAAGCTGCTTCGCTAAACGCTTGCGCAAATAGCCTTCTCCTTTTGCCATGAAATCCTTTATCTATTGCAGAGAAAGTGTTTGGTAGACTGTTGTTGTTGTGTAGGAGAGATCGATAGCCAGCGGATTTTTGGAGTGGTTTAGTGGCACCGTATATTTCTTCAAAAGCGTTAAATCCTGTACTACATAATTTTGCGTGTCAAAGTATCGGACATACCAGAAATAGCCGCTGAGGTATTAAAAGAAACCCTGTTCGGACCGTATCTAACAGCGGGGCCTGCGTGGCAACTCGAATTAATTTCTTATGGCTCATAACTATAAAAATAAGCCACTTAAAATTTACCATATTTTTTGTGTAAGTCATATAGATGGTAGTGTTGCTTCCTTGTCCACGCGTGATATCCGCCGTACAGATCCGTAATTTTCGCAAGAAGGGGTCCCGGAATATGGGCTAGAGGGTGGAAGTAAATTCGATAGATGATGGCGCAGAAACACTGTTGATTTGGTTTCTCAGTAGTTACTATCAAGCAATTCCCAAAAGCTCTCTTACTAATAAATATCAAGATAAATATATACCAAAAGGGGACCAAGTCCTATCAGGAAGTAAACGATCAAGAATATATTGTCCTTGACTAGGAACATATTCTCAGCACCGAGAATTAGTGATATACACGATCGTTGATGGTGAAAGGGGGCTAGTTGTTGTCAATGATCATGAGAACTGCCGTGAAATTGCTGGGATGGCTTCCAGAAGAAACTCGCTGTTTATGGAAGTCCTTTCATACAAATCATTTTATACAAAGATATCGGCGATCGTAATTGTTCCAGAGACTCCGCCTGGTTCGGAGGTTAGCTACAAAATCGGTGTCCCGGGATGTTGTAGGTGCTTTTTGCTTGTTTTGCTAATATTCTGACCGCTTGCCTATGACCATGAGCTAGGCTGCAATATTCTACGGAACTTTGCTTTAATTCGGTGCCCCTATCCGTGCTCGGTGATATGTAATATATGCGATATATCAGGGGATATTGCTCCTGAAATGAAGGTGCAAGACAGTAATTACTGGCAGTAAGTAGAATTCACTAAAAAGAACTCGACCGGAAATATTAGATAGAATAGTTGCCTTCTTCGAGAAAGTATCCTCAGAAGTAAGATCCCACGCACTTCGCATACTGTTCCTGTCCCCTTGTTGATGTGCATATACCAACCAACACATGGCGGACCGATAGGTAACGATATTTCCAACAATACGCAACACAAACTTGCTAACTCACAATAGGATATAGCAGACCTCTCAATGGAAATCTATACTTGACTAACATTTGTCCGCTTTTGTGGCCGTTATTGTATGCTATTTATTTATATATTGTTGTGGCATATTTGTTATTCAGTGCTGAAGGATCTAACACCTTGTTTTGATAGAAGCCTTCAGAACAAATTGTGAGGTTATAAGACCCCTCCAGCAACTTGTCTACAGCGAGCAAACGGCACACAGCGGAGGCTGCTGAGCGTTGTGTAGATCTGCCGGGTTCGGCTCATCGTTTCAGTGGGGTGGAGTTGAATTTGGTATGTGAAAAATTCACCGGATCCGTCATGGTTCATCATGGAAGCCAAGCCTACGTCCTTCCGCCGACTCAAACCTCACCGGCGTTTTCGCACCGTAATGAAACCGGCCATCCATATTTAAGGGCAAGATAAATGAGAGCACTGTGGACTTTTATTGAATGAGCTGAAGATCTAATTCTCCATATTGTTTACAATATTCGTTCGTTCAATCCCGCATTCGATCAAAGGTTTTCATTCAATGTCTTCAACCCGATATCCTCCTATCGCCCCAGAGAGCTTGACCCCAGAGCAACAGGAAGTTTATGATTATATGTTTCCTGTGCTTTCCGGAGCCTTCAATAAATAGTGTGTTTAACAGCTTTTTCTTCTATATTCCCTATAATCCATAAGCTCACCCTTCTTAGCTTTACTTACAAAGACAAGAACTCAGCCATAATTGGATTGTGGCAACATTACATTCACCTTCCACTCTCAGTATACGATGCCCACACCCAAAACTATAAAGTATTGAACCAAATCCCGAACTTTCCACTCCAGTGTCGTGAAATCTTAATCCTTACAATTGGAGAGCATTATGGGGCAGCATACATCCTTTACAGTCACACCCGCATCGGCAAAGCAGTGGGATTGTCGAATATTCAGATAGAAAGTATCTTAAAGAATAGATCACCGGGAGGTACTGAGCAGGAGAAAGTCTGTTGGGAGGTTGTCTGTGCGTTGATTTCTCCTGATTCAAATAAGCCAAAGAAAGGCCCCCTACCCCAAAGCTTATGGGATAGAGCGGAAAGTGCATTTGGTAAGATGGGTGTGACAGCGTTGCTTCAGTGGACTGCTTTCTACTCGGGTTTAGCTATAATTTTAAACGGTTCTGGAGTTCCAATTCCCGATGGCGAAGTTATTTGGCCCTTAGACTGCCTAGCTGATGATGCAGCTGCTCGTAAGTCTCGGCTTGTGTCCCTAACTCTAGGTTGTTTAATGGGCATTAAGTGATAGCTGAATTTAACTTAGATTCGGATTCAAAAAAGAAGAGGAAAAGGAAGTTGATAGGTGAAATCATACTATTCGTCTTTGGGCTTTCTAAATCCATAGGTATACGGAAGCTAATACTCATAATTACCTTGCAGAGGCTGAGGAGGAGACGGAGAAGGAGAAGGAGGAGGAGGAGAGTAAGTGTAGCCGCATCTTATCTCCTTTATACCGATACTAAGCTGACAATTTGCGTCTTTAGAGCCGAAGAAGAGAAAGCGTACCGACGCCGAAGACAATGGTAAGCTGATAAAAAATACAAATTTCAAAGTATTAATATATTAATAGTTAATTGCAGTATCCTCAGCAACACCCTCACCACCGCGTAAGCGGAAGATCACTGCGGACAGTACGTTTACGATATCCTTGACACATAGAAGCCAATTCTGCAGTTTTCTAACTACTAAAACTAATCACAATAAGGTGCGAAGCCAGGGACACTACTAGCACCTCCGCCTTCACCGGTACTAGCACCTCAGCGGTTACCTTCACCGGCACTGATTCCTCAGCTATTAATGGGGCTAGCAAAACCCGGTTAAAAGCAATCCTGGATAAGTCTACTAGCTAGACAACAGCTGAAGTAATATTCTTGCCTCTCACCAAGGCATAAGCTTCGGCCGAATCTGCATAACATTTAAAGGCTAGCCGAATCGATAGTCACGGGCGTTTCTAGCAATTAAGAGAAAATGCTCCAGAAAGTAGGGAAGAAGTTAGAAAAGAAGTGAAGGAAGCAACGCTATACCGTTTTTTAATCAACTACTCACATTTTGCTTGTCTTTTATGTCTATCACGCTTATAATGCAAAGAACTAGCTGAGATAGCCCTATCCCTCAATAACACCTATAAGTTACTTTTTTACTTCAACTTCTCTATAATCTCTTTCCAACTAGAACTAATCCGTTGATTATTGGAGTAGTATATTAAAGGTATTTGGGATAAGGCAATCCCATACAGCGGAGACCATATTAACAAATATGCTACATTCCTATTTTCAGATACAAAATTGGAGTATATTATTTTTTTTACTTTTGCAAGGTATTTCGGTATTTAGTGTTAACTATACCTAACGTATATTTTATAATTAACGGAATCAGAGTTCCGCAAAAATACAGAATTTTAATCATTATGAAGATATAATAAAAAATTATAAGCTAAATGATGCTAGAAATGACCTGAGAGAAGAGGTTAAAAATTTTTCAACTTTCAAAACCGTCTTTTGATACTTCTAGGTCCCGTTCTGAATTATGTTACTTTCCCATTTTACATTTTTCCGATGCAACTTTAGAGTTCGTCTTTGAATATTTTATTAAGATGCCTATTCTTCCTATTTGGGTCGGTCCCAATATATCTCGTATGTGGCAATCATGAGAGAAATTCTACCAATTGAGACCACTGACCACCCTCATTCTGGAGTTGGGCGTGCTCAATGCTGACGCATTAACATCTTCCCCCTCAGCCTAAAAAGGATGGTTTTGGTGCTGAGGAAAAGTGGTACCGAAACTTACCAACCGCTCAACGCTAACACCGAAACTAATGAGGGAGAAAAGCACCGACTCAGGAGGAACATTGCGTTGTATTTGCGCATCTCGAAAGGCCTCCCTTGCGTTGGGTGACAAAATCGGCTGGGATTTTCTGAAGGCCCAACATCTTTTGGGAAGTCGGCCGGTCCTCCGTTTCCTATTATCTAAGCCTCCGTCATGTTCTAGTTTCTTATCTTTAGTAGAGAAATTAATAGATATTGGATCATCTTGGATTGCACGCTCAACTACTGTTCGGAGGTTGAACGGCTGTATGCCGGGTTTTCGTTAGTGCCTCTGAAGTTCGGCGAACGATTTTGGACCTAATACTAATAATGCGTTCGGCTGCAGTCGGCGGAATTGGGGCGCCGATGGCTCAATGTGCTCAGCTCGAAAAACCGGGTATTTGCCACCATTTTTCTGATATAAGATCCATGTGAAAATTGCTATTCAAGAGGGAAATTTCCATTACACAGAATTACAAGTTACATTCAATTACAGAAATTTAAGTGCAATTCTAACCTTATTGTCTTATGTCCCGATACGTCGATAGTCTCCCAACACCCCCTGAGGTGAAGCCTATGAAGTTGGTAGTCCTGAGTATCAGCAGGTAAGAATGATTTAATCACGAATTTGATCATGATCCCGTTTATTTTGAGATTCTTTCATCTGATTACCCTGCGATTTTAGAAGCGGGACTATGGGTCTCTACAATGCACTGAAGGTACTTGGATACCGCCCCTACCATGCATTTGAAAGTGGTTTGCGTGGACTTCGAGACTATCCTATGCTACTAGAGGCCTTCAGAGCCCATCGTGATCCCAATAAGAAAAAATACAGTAAACCTGATTTTGATAAACTATGGGGTGATTATGATGTTAGTATATATCATCTTTTTTAACATTCAACAACTAACCAAGCGGAATACTTCGAAGGCTGTTACGGAAATTAGTGGTTGGCTCGCCCCCGAAGTTATATCGGCCTACCTTCCTGATCCATCTGTTAAATTCATGCTACTAGAGCGTGATCCCGATCGTTGGGTGAAGTCGTTCATGAAAACTCTTGTTGCTTATTCAGCAAAGATAGACAGCCTGCCCTTCAGAATCCTTCGCAGGTTCGATGCCTTCAATAACATACTCTTCGAATTTTTGCAAGAGATTGTGGTAATGGGTATTGGAGACTCAAGAAAAGTGACCGATCCGGAGGTTGCTGAGGTTCTCCGAAAAGAATACATTAGAAGGTATTATCCTATTAGCCCTACAGTTCTTCTACAAGAGACACTCGCTAATACACAATGTTAACGTGAAGAATCAATTATGTCAAAAAGACTGTTCCAGCAAATAGATTGAAAATCATTAAACTAGAAAACGGTTTGGATTGGAAGGATATATGCCCGTATCTAGAGAAAGCTATTCCGGATATACCGTATCCTTCGCATAATACGCCCGATGAATTAGCTATGATATTCGCGGAAGGTACATGGCCAGGATTCCGAAGTGCCCTCATGAAGCTTGGAACTGGAGTTGCCGTAGTCGTTTCAGTGTCGGTGGTATGGGCTCTACAAATGCAAGTGTGGTGACTGGCTTCTTTTCTTTTTGGGGGCGATATGAAGTAGTAGTCAAGCCGTTAACTCGACAAGCTAATGACGCCACCCAGTAGCCTCTGATACAAAGGCTCACGACCGTCAATTTGGAATTGGTGAGAGAGATTCGAAGACTTTCAAATTTTGACGAACTGAAAAGGGGTTGCAATGGAGCATCAGATCATCCTAGCGGATCACTGCCATATTTACGATAAAAATATTTTATTTGCACTACAAACAAAAAACCTGTTGTTGCACTTTTTGTCACCCCTTAGTATAATATATTTTTGGTTAGCAACAAAAACAAATCGCCGGGTGTATAGCCGACAGAACAAAGGGGATCCCGGAAACTCAAAGTGTTTTGAAGAAAACACGCTTACAATTAGCCCTTTTAATGCGGTCTGTAAGTATGCTCTATTAAAGTTCACCATATAAATTTGCTCTACACTCTACTCAAACTTTGTTGAATTACCTTATGCAAGCTACAAGGATATCGTATCCTTAACGCTCTATCAACATTGGTCGAAAAAAAGATATTATAATCAAAAGGAACGCTGGTCAATGAGATTGTGAGCAGTTACAGTGAATACCACACCTCCAGGAGAGCCTTTTAGACCTGACTAGAATGATGGGACACGTTACAGATATAGCTATTTGCTTAACCATTGCTGTTTGAATGCTGCAATTATTGCATTTGTCGATGGCTAAGGGAGTCAAAGGTGTTGGATATACAAGACATCTGGAAGCTTTCTATCGCTCTCGATCTTGGTGACGGATAATTTAACCATGCCACTTCAATGCCTGCAGCAATCAGCTGGTCCAAGCGAGCCTCCTCAGTTCACCGATTGATCGGCTAAACTAGCCGACTGAATTGGCCAGGCTAGCTAACTACTTCTCTAGCTGACTAACGGGTTGAACGTTCATACCCGTAATTTTTAGTGAAGTATCCACTCTCATGGTTGCCGTCTTGGCTGCCAACGCAGTGCCTCATTCCCAGTACGGCTTTGGAGACGGGTGTCGGTCGTTTTATCGTTTCCTGGACGAAATATCCGAAAAGCAGGTGCGATAATCGCTAATTTCAAAAATGGCAGCAACCGTCCAGTCAACTCAGCCCCGCGGCTGGTAGCGATAAAAACAAAGGGGAACTGTCTTACACATTGCCGTTTCGGCTGTGCATTCCGCTTATCAGTATACGTCGGTGCTATATTCGGTGTACTTATTAGAACCTCTGTTGCGAACTAAGGAACGGAAGGAAGTTATTCGCCCGAGTAATCCCTGGTTGGGGCTTAATCCATGTCTCCTGCATGCTACGTGCTCACAGGCGTTACTAGCTAATGTCTCTCTTCAGATTTCGCAAGGACCTAATGTTATTGGTTTGTATATGGTACGAATGGGAACCTGTAACCTTGAGTCGTAATGGAGACGATTGGACCTGGGTGACGAACCTACCTAGTAGATGAAATAGACGTAGCATTGTCGCAGAAATCACCAGAACTGGGTATATCGAAACGGAGCTACATAGATATTATGCTAGTATTTTGGCATAACAGCAAAATTGGGGCTGGCAATCATCCTGAAGATTACTGGTTTTATATACCGGTAAATAGATAGGTTCAGCAGTTAACTCTTTGAAACATGTAGTAGCCCGAATTACGGTTATGCTAGCTTCGTGGTTGTGCTAAGTTTAGGAGGATTCTCTACGGGACTCAGAGATCCGGATTGAACCCATTGAACCCAATGCGGTCAAAATCTATTCATAAACATGTAGTCTCTCCCAGATAATATCTCTCTATGCTTCATGGAAACGGCATTGCGTTATCCTTTCTCGACTTGCAATTGTCCCTGTTGAGGTAAAAATTGGCGTGGTGGCTTTCGGATCAATTTGCTGTCATTAATTGTCTGGGGTTCAGTAGACCGCGGTATATCGGTTCCAGCTAGCAAGTAGAAACTACGAGAACTAATATTGTAGGTCTAGGAGAAGATTATCCGGTGATGGGAGGAATCTCCTCAGTTATGCGGAAACAGTGACAGAAATGCTACTAGCTTTGAAATCGATAGATTAGAGATAGCATATATTAGAGTTTTCTTTCTGAATACGATGAACGCGTCTCCGCGGCACCTATTATGTAATATGACCATCGGATAAAATGAATAGGCGGACTGAAGATTCTGTCTCCCGATTATCAATAGTTATTGAACTAGTTAATATCTATTTGTGGTCTGAGTGGCTTCTACAGTGTGTTGATAGGTCCTCCGTGCTCAGCTAAAGCGGAACAAACCAAAAAAGTGAAGAACAAAAAGATAGATAGCGGACGGGTTTTTGGTTTCGAGATTAAAGAACTTGCGGGCTGCCCCTTTATCTTCGGCGATTTGTACCTAGACTATCAATTGATCTGACCTGAACCATCGATCTCACGTTAACGGTTCAGGTACACTCCCGGGTGGTGTCATCAACGGGCTATCCGCGTCCTCAAGTTACACAGTTTCCGACGACAAATATTAAGTCCCTCAATATTAATATGTAAATAAGGTTAAGATCCACAAAATGCAAAACATTGCATGTATGCCAAGACGTTGCTTGGTATTACCTCGACCTAGTTTTGCGTATCTTTCCTTGGCAAACTTTATCCTTCCTTGACTAAACCAAAAAAAAAGTTTAAAACCCCGAAGAAAGGATGGGGCTATCCAAAAAGAGGAAGCGTATTCTTCATGTTTTTCGTCTAACTCGACTCTAAGGACGAAGTTTAGTTTCAAGAGATAAGTTCTTCAGGTGTCGCATCGATTCCGAAGTTAGTTAAGTAAGGTTGGTTCCACGAACCGTTTGCCGCGGAGGCATAGGTTACTTAATGTAACATCACTAAGCCGAATATGGTTAGGTTGAAGTTTGTCACTAAAGTCAATGGGAATTTATCATCTTCGGTGTTAGATATTACGAAGATAATATGGTTCACACTCTTGCGCGACTGCGTCCAAAAAACTCCATAGTTCGGGAGCATGAGATGCTATTGTCATGCTCTCTATCCGAGATGAATATAAGTAGCTTCTACGATTCCTTAGGAACCTCATCGCTCGTTTATCAGCTGTGCGTTTCTAAATGACTCTAATTTGAAATAACCGGCGCCCCTTCCGAACAGGAACCTTATTTGGACCAGTTCAGCTCGAGATATCTATCATGCAAAAGAACAGGCAGGCTTGCGATCGATGCCACCGCCAAAAAATATCATGCAAACGCGAAACAGACAAAGGCCCATGCTTCCGTTGCGCGAGAGCTAATATGGTATGTCGAATTACATCGCGTCCAAGAAGAGTCTCCGCTGCGAGGATACACAAGCGGGACAAGCAATCTCAAATTGCCGTCACACAGGCGGACGAGTTGCGATTTGACGGTGAAACCTCAAACACTAATGTGGTACGTCCAGCCATCTGCTACATTCCTAAACTTGTGCCTGATAGGATTATAGAATACCGATAGTCAAGCTTCAGGAGGTACTCCTGAGCAGAAAAGCCCTGAAAATATTGGCCCAATTGCCTTCCAGAGTAAAAAATATGGAAGCTTTGCAAGTTCATCCCTCCTCGACGATGAAGCTCAATCCTGTCAAGGAAGCTTAAATTATATTGACGATGTCGATGATTCCATGGAGATGTCCGACTATGACCCAAGCAATACTTCAAAGTCTGAGTTAAGGGAGCGTCATCAGGGAAGCGGAGACACATCACTACAGGACCCAGAGCACCAGGGTCTTGCAGAAACCTCAGCACTAATTAATATCGGACAAGACATACCTATTACCTGCTCCTCCACTCCGCAAATCCAAAGCCTACCTTTAAGCTTTGAATTTGCACACCAGGCTCATGTAGCATCTAATAAGAATGGGTCGGTGTCTGACTTTCCTGTCAGCTGCAGCGGCGGCGAATTTACGCCAAACCAATATTCTCAGAGTCTTAGACGTTCGGAGGAACAGTCTTACGGTGCCAATGCAAGTACGCGGCCAAGTACAAATCTACACAACTATCTCGCTACAGATGAGGGTACAAGTATCAAAAATACTCTCATAGCGAATGATCAAATGAGTGACGCAAGCATATTCCCTACCCTACTCCAGAAATTACATAATATCTACAACATACCACAAAGTCCTAGTTTCTCTTCCATCTCTTGTCTCTCTCATCCAGAACCAATGCCAATAGAGAGTTCATTAGAAATATCTCCTCAGGTTGAGCGGTTGAGACCCAACGCTCACTCAAGTATTAGCATGGAGTTTTCTACGGATCCGCACTATTCTCAAACTCTTCAACACCTAGAATCACACCTACCCAATCCTTCTCGTCAAATGGTTTCGGCAGCCCCTTATCGGGAAAAAATATTCTCTAACCAAGATAAAGCTTATACGCATGAAATTCAATTAGATAGTTCAGATGAACAACTTCTAAGCATTCGCGCCGCCCTATTTCAGACACCTAGTCCTCGCAATGAACTCGAGTCTATTGGAGATTTATATAATAGAGCTCATCAAAACCACTATATTGGCTCTTCACGCCGCCTGCGCTTTAAATCGACTAAGTTGAAGCCAGAATATCTCAAAGTTGATACCGCTTCATCTTTGGCCAGAGACCCTGTTCCTGTTGCTAGCATTCAAGGCTTCAAGTCCTTTCTTTCTCATATCAAGCAACTTCCTCTAAGAGACCGACTGAATGTTGCTAAATATTTAGGGTCAAGTCAGAAACAAGGGGGACATCGAAACCCTTGTATTGTATGCACGAGGAAGAATCACTCGGTATTAAACTGCTTCCAGCTATTTCCCGAGAAGGCACATGCTTATCGGGAATCTAATAGCCGTCATACGAAAACAGTTTACGCTCGCTTTGAAACTTCACAATGAGAAGCGCTTATCTGCCTTGTGTTTTCTGATTTTGTAATACAAGGACAAATACTTTTGTTGGTGCGTTGACTGATTTTTTACATCAATATATTTGTTTCAACTGATCAGTTTTACCGAAAATATGGTCCTTACATTTGCGCTTGATAGACCATATTGCCAGCCCCAGGCTTTTTTAACTTTTAGGTGCACAACTCTCTTGACTGGGCTAACAGAGTTTTTCTTCAAACACATGTGTAGCCGCACAGTGATGGTTCTATTTAAGATGCACATGGTCTTCCTCGGCTTTAGCGCCCCTGGTAATAGCATTGAATTACTTTCAACGGATTTAGTTGCCCATTGAGATTTTATGGCTGCTTCTGTGTTATTCCGCCACAAGGCTCGGCGACGAAATACTTCGTGGCTCTGCAGGCCCTTTTCACGCAAAACCTAGCCGATTGGCCAGTCTCCGGGACCTTGATATGGGTTTCTCCAGCGGAAGTAACAGCCTGCAGCCCCTGGTATGCTATCAACCAACTTATTGATAGTTTCAATCAGCGAACTATCTTTACTGGTTGAAACTATCTATACTGTTCTGTTTAAGGCCCGGGCGCTAGTAAAGTCCTAGTATAGTCCTAGTTTGATCTTGGGCTTTGGCAATTGCTAAGGATTTCAGTAGACGACAGGTCTCACGAACTGGCGCATTTAAAATAGAAGACCAGGCCATAGCTCTGCTTCTAGGCCACAGTCTTTAGGAATTCATTAGCCGGATCATTGTATTCTTCCAATGTAAACTTACTGTTAACCTCCAGCCATAGTCTCAATACAGATTTTAGAACTTAAATAGTACATGTAACTTATAAACATTTTTCTAGTTCCATTATCACTATCAAAATGAGCTCATTTAGATATAAAGCCATAGCCAACGGCACCCTCTATATATTGCTAATAACCTCCTCCATCTTTGGAAAAAATTTGTGGTAAATAGAGTTTAACTGGCAGCGCCACTGTCCTTAGTGCTAGAGTAAGATCCTTTAGTCTATGCCAAAGCAAAAGTAGGATTACCCCAAAACCTAAGCTTGCGTCAATTTTAAGCCTAGGATGCTGGGTTAGTATATTGGTAGTCCACTGCAACCGGAGGTCACAAGTCTTCGGGTTTATATAATGGGCTGTATAGGCTATACACTCTTTGAACAAAGACGCCTACAGCCCCATTGCAGATCGGACAATCTGAAAGTACCACTCCACGAATAGAATTGCCGGATTAGTGATAATGTGGTACTGTCTAGCCTTGTCACTAACCCAATCCGATGTAGCTCGTCGCAGAGTCATGTCAAGCTCGAAGGGTTACGTACCCGAAACTAATTCGGGGTCCGAAACCTCGGCGTATCGGAAACAAGTAAAAATGGCTGGAGAATGAAAAGAACTTACTTTCCTAGGTAGACGTGGTCGCCAGTGGATTGCGTGCACGCGCGAGTACGATGGAAACAGTATTGCCATTACGTTGGTGTTTGGCTTTTAGCCTCAATTAAATCGAGCGGATTCGGGCTGTGGGTTCTAGGTGTGATTTGGATAATTGAGTAAAGAAAGTCCGCGCGGGCAAGTCTAGTACTAAAAAAGCTTTCGGTGGCTAAAAAATCGCGCCCACTAAGCAAACTAGCTAGTTGCGTAACCATTCGGGGTATTTTACCGGCGACGGTCAGTCGGTCGGTGGATCAGTCGGCCCTGCCAGTAAGAGCCTTTTTCCAGCAAACGTGCTACAGTGACCGCCAGTTGCCCGATTGATATATAAGAAGAACTGCTGGAGGTGAAAATTTTAACTGGAACATTCCTAATGCTATGTATGCCATGTCAATGCTTCAACTACAGTCTTCTTGTTAGGTGAACTATCACCACCGCGCTAATGATAATCTTGCTCTTAATTATTATAGTATTGATATATTGAACCTGATGGAAAGAAATCCTTAATTTTTGTCACTCTATGAGAATAGTCAAAGTTTTAATTTACATAAATATATAACTATTCGAATGCAGCCCAACGCGAGTTTCGTATTCTTTGTGACAATGTTTGAAACGTGAAACGCGTTAGTTTCACACGCATGTATGCTAACAATTGTTAGAATATAAATTATAGTTGGACGGAATGGGGACTTACTCCGCCATCTACAACAAGGTTTGATCCTGTTGTAAAGCTTGATGCATCGCTCGCAAGGTAGAGGTATGCCGCTTTGAGTTCCGCGGTGTTTCCCTCCCGTCTATATTTAGAAGGTTAACTCTCTAATAACTTGAAATAACAACTAGGTTCTCTGCTTACCCCATCGGTGTTCTATCCTTCCAAAAATCTCTCATAGAGTCTGGAGCAGGTTCCAACATTCCGGTTATAATATATCCAGGGCTGACAGAGTTAACCCGAGCAAACTTTGTCCACTCGACTGCAAGACACTTGGCAAAATGATTCAACGCCGCCTTCACGATACTATATGGGGCAAATGATTGCGGTAACAATTGTTTTATGCCTGCCATGCTCGAAGTAATTATAAATGAGCCAGGCGAGTAATCCTTAATCGGATTCCTGCCTTCCTGCTCTACTTCTTGTCTCTTAAAATGTTTTCCTGCGGCTTTCGCGGCGAAATAGACGCTCATAAGGTTTGTGTCCAAAAGATTTTGGAAGTCCTCTGTAGTACTTTCAATGATGGCGCCATTGACCCAAGTTACAGCAGCGTTTGCCACGAATACATCTAACCGCCCATTAAACTCTTTGACAGCTTGGTCTACCGCCGCCTCGACCTCCTTTTCGTCTCTGATATTGACTTGATATGCCTTGCCTAAATTCTTTTAGTGAATATTTCCGTTCGTTGGGAATTTAAAAGGGATTTCCTTGTTACAAATTACTCCATAGTTCTTCGAAATAAAAGTCGCCTTTTTGACTGCATCCTTGTTGGAATTATACCATAGAGCAACGTTGGCTCCGGCCTCCGCGAATGCCTCCACAACTGCAAAGCCAATACCTATTTACTCTCTATCAGTTTCCGACCATTTGCCGATAATCATAGTAACTTGAACTTACCGCTTCCACCTCCTGAAACAATTGCCGTTTTTCCTTTCAAGGAGAGCAATGAAAATACTTTGGTCTCTTTTGGCGCCCTAGTACTATAGTGCTCAAAACTGCCATTTTGATGAGTTGGTAGCAAAATCTTTTCCATTCTGACTAGAATAATAGTTGTGAGTGCCAATTAAGCCAATTTGATAACTAGAGAGGTATTGATGCTGTCGTGGTGGGTGACATGCAAAAGTGCGAGCGATTAAATAGATGTGGTTGTGATATAACCACATATTGTTGGCACTATTCTCTGTTAAAAATCGGCGAATTCTACCAGGTCAGCTGGAAGTTCCAAAAGTCGGTGAAAATACATCTTTAGTTAATGATTATTCCTTGGTTACCATTGATTCCTTCGTTCTTCGTATGCCATGAAGATTTTGCTACGCCGAGCACAACCGGATGGCTAGGAATAAACGTCTCCGTGATGCATAGAATGTGATTACGCATCTCCATTTAACGGCATAACTCATTTTCCTGCTAATATATTGGGGAGCCCTCGGCCTTCTTACCGGCTTATTGAATCCCCTACTTTCGGCTTTTACCCTCACTTCGAGAGGACCGAGCCTCCCAAACTCCGCGCAAGCTAGGGTCAGTCACCGAGCGTATGCCAGACCGGCGGTTGCAGGACACTACTCGGTGGAACCCACGAGATTCAGCCTCCATGCCCGCAGTCCTAGCGGGATAATATCATCCATACACTTGGAAAGAGAATTAACCGAAAATATATATGGTAGGAATTACTCCTCAAGCCGGTATCCTGCGATCACCAAAAGATCAATGTTACCAGCTCCATTCTTCTAACAGAAATATACTACTTTAAGTGGTTCAAAATCCTAACCATGCCGTCGAGCCAAGCAAAGACTATGCCAATTGCCATTACGGGTATGGCCTGCCGCTTTGCCGGAGATGCTAATAATTTGGATAAATTTTGGGAAATCTGCGCAACCGCTAGAAACACATGGTCTGAGTGGCCAAAGGATAGATTGAATCAGACCGCATTCTTCCACCCTCGCCCTGAGACTCTTGGAACAGTAAGTTAATCTTTGTTCGGCCATAATAAGGGTTTTCTAGCTTTCTAACGTGCAGTCTACCTCCTCAAGTTCCATTCTTCAGGAGGCCATTTTCTCAACGAAGACCCTTCTTGCTGCGATACGTCGTTTTTCAACTATACTGCTGATATGGCTAAGGTGCGTATCTTCTAGATTGGTATTCCTTCCATCTGGCTAAAGAAGCAATCATAGGCTATGGATCCGCAAGTACGTATGTTGCTTGAAACGACTTTTGAAGCTTTTGAATCTGGTATGTTTTTTGTTAGGACTCCCAAAGTGGCAGCTGTTAACGAAACCTAGCCGGTCTGTCCCTCGAGAATGTCGCTGGAAGCTCCACATCAGTTTTCGCTGGGTCGATGTTCCATGACTACGAAAATATGCTCATGCAAGACGTGGAAAATTTACCTCGGCATTTTGTTATGGGGAATGGCTCATGTATGCTTGCGAACAGGGTCTCTCATTTCTTCGACCTTCGAGGTCCCAGCGCTACCGTCGATACAGCATGCTCCTCAGCAATGACCGCATTACATTTAGCCTGCCAAAGCCTGCGCACAGGAGACACAAAAATGGCTGTCGTTGGCGGTGCTAGTTTGATGCTCTTTCCCGCCGCCAGCATTGGAGTTTCAAGTATTGGGTGCGTTTGAAATATTTGGAGTCACCTATAATGAAGCGTTCTCCACGTCATCACTTCTAGCTAACTTATTGATAATTCAGACTTACAGGCCCAGACGGGAAATCTTATGCATTTGATTCACGGGCTGGGGGCTATGGTCGCGGTGAGGGTATCGCGAGTATCATTTTAAAGCCTCTGGACGAAGCCCTTCGTGATAATGATCCCATCCGGGCGGTGATTCGGGAAACGGGAATGAACCAAGATGGCCGGACTCCTACAATAACTTCACCATCGCAAGAAGCCCAAGAAAGATTGATACGTGCCATCTATGAACAGGCCGAGCTAGACCTGAAGGACACAACATACGTAGAGTGTCATGGTACTGGAACTATTGCGGGCGACACCACGGAGACTGCTGCTCTTGGGAACACTTTTGGTTCGGACCAGTCAGCAAAGCCTCTATTTATCGGATCTATAAAATCCAATTTCGGCCATACTGAGGCCGCGAGCGGTCTCGCTGCTATTATCAAAAGTGTTTTGATGGTAGAGAAAGGGTTTATCCCGCCCCAAGCATTATTTGAAAAGCCAAATCCTGGAATCAATTTTGCAGATTTCAATATAAAGGTTGTTCTCTTATCCTTTCCGTTTTTTCAACACTCAGCCAGTGAGCGTATTGGTTTCTAACCTCTTTTTTTGGTCGTACCTTGGCACAGATTCCGACAGAGTTGACACCATGGCCTGAGGATAGACTGCGAAGAGTATCTTTAAACAATTTCGGAGCTGGGGGTACTAATACTCACGCAATCATAGAAGCCGCTCAGTATCATTTACCTCCGAAGGCGAAGGCTGTTCAGAGCAGCCACAATGAAAGATTCTTGGTGACCCTTAGTTCCAGAGAAGAAAAGGGCCTTCGCGCAACCATGCAGGAAATGTCAGAATATTTAAAAGGTCCTGGTGCAATGGAATGCATTTCCGACATTGCATACACTTTGGCTGAGAGAAGGTCAAAGTTTCCATGGAGAACTGCCATTTCAGCTAACACTGTTGACGAATTCCGCCAAAAGCTTGAGGACCCCGTACTTAAGCCAAAACAAGTGACCCTAGCTAAAGCACCTAGACTTGGTTTCATATTTACGGGCCAAGGGGCTCAATGGCATGCCATGGGTCGCGAGCTCATCTCCACTTATTCAGTTTTCCGTAGGGCATTAGAGCGGGCAGACATGCAGATACAACTACTAGGATCATCCTGGAGCGTTATTGGTAGGTGACCGGGGATATTTGGCTTGCCCCTTTCCATTCATCGGTTTTTTTTTTGGACCTAAGCACTGACTTCAACGGAAAGACGAGTTGCTTAGAGATGAAACAGAAACTCGTGTAAACCGGCCATCCCGCAGTTCTCTCAGTGTAATCATCCAGATATCACTGGTTCAACTCTTACGAGTGTGGGGTATAACTCCAACGGCTTGCACTGGGCACTCTAGCGGCGAAATTCCAGCAGCGTATGCGGCTGAGCTTATCAGTTTTGAAGATGCCGTCACCCTCTCTTTTGTGCGCGGCAATGTTATATCTGACTTTATCGATGCCGGTGTGCTTAAAGGGTCTATGAGCGCTTTGGCACTGGGCAAAAAAGATGCAACTGAATATCTCAAGCATGTCAAAAATGGCCTCGCCGTCATCGGATGTGTCAATAGTCCTGAAAGCGTTACAGTATCAGGGGATATCACCGCCTTGGAAGAAGTCGAAGCTAGAGCTTCATCTGAAGGCAAATTTTGTCGCCGATTAAAAGTTCCGGCAGCTTACCACTCTCCTTACATGCGGCCGCTATCCAAAGAATATTATACTAAAGTAAAGGATTTTTGCTTCCGAGAGAAGCCGGAATCTTCAGGTTCAAAGATCATCTATGCATCATCAGTCACCGGAAGGCGGATCTCAAAATCTCGGATGGTGCGGTACCCGGAACACTGGGTTCAAAATATGGTCCAATCTGTAGAGTTCGAAGACGCTGTGGTCGATATGCTACTCGAGAAAACACCTGAAAAGTCATTGACTCCCTCGTTTACTGTTGATGCAATTATTGAGATTGGGCCGCATGGAGCCCTGAAAGGACCAATTCGCCAGATACTCTCACATCCAGATCTCAAGGGTAACAAGATAAGCATCGATACTTGTCTACAAAGGAATGAAAATGCAGTTCTTACTCTCCAAGGGCTCGCTGGTAGACTATTCTGCCAAGGTTATCCTGTCAAGTTTGATGAGATCAACCTCTCGGGCGGTGATTCCCTGCCACGGGTCATCACGAACTTGCCCCGATATCAATGGAACCACCAAGTACAGTACTGGGCGGAATCATTCGCTACAAAGGAAAATTTGAAAAGGGAATATCCACGCCATGATCTTCTAGGGGCTGAGATTAAAGGACTGAACCCCGAGCAGCATATCTGGCGAAACACGCTTCGCATATCTGATGTTCCATGGTTACAAGATCATTCTTTACAGGGAGAGGCTATATTCCCAGGAGCCGGATGGGGTGTTATTGTAATTGAAGCTATGCGCCAAATCCATCCACCAGACGCCGATACTTTTACTGGGTATGCCCTGACTAACGTCGAGTTGTATAGCGCCTGTGTCATTCCAGATAATGACAATGGAATTGAATTGCAGCTTATAATCCGAGAGCAAGGGTCTAAAATACTCGATACCCGAAGCCGCAAAGAATTTCATATATATTCACTGGGGAAGGACGGAAACTGGATAGGCCATTGCAAAGGAATGGTTGGCCAGATGATTACAACAATGGATGAAAAAATGAACATCCCGGACGCATATGAGCTCCTAAACATAAATACGGACGATTTCTATACTCAAATTCAAAACAGGGGCCCGACTTTCGGTCCCTGCTTCCAGAATATCATAGAACTTGCATGCAAGCCTGGTTTTGCAACCGCCACAGTCCTTGTTCCAGATACCCCGTCTAAAATGCCCTACCCGCATGAGTCACCAGTTGCACTTCACCCGGTAATATTGGATGCCTGTTTCCAGCTCGCATGGGCGACGATGACCAGGGAGGCTTTAGATCTTCTGGGGCTATGCCTTCCTACAAATGTTGACGGTTTCTTTATCACGTCTGACATTGATATACGACCTGGTTCGAAGCTCAAAGCAGTTGCATCTCTCATCGAGGCCGACCATCAAGGATTCGCAGCAGAATTGGCCGTTTACAGTCTTGATTGTTCACCTCCAAGGCTAATCATAAAGACTGACAACCTTCGTGTCAAGTCTCTAACATTAAGGCAACGTTGTGAAGAAATTATTGATAATACTAAAATCTTGCATACTGTCTGGAAACCGGATTTACTTATGCTATCTGCCGAAGATCTCTACCGCGAAGTTACAGCTAATCTGCCAACTCCAAATTTAATCCAGAATTTTGAAGAGACTGTGGAAAATATAACAGCCAATACTATCCACGAGATCCTGGAGCAATTAGACGCGGAAAAGGTGTCTGGCTTGGAAGCGCATCATCGAGAACTGGTTTCATGGATGAAAAAGCAAGATGATATGCTATCCGAAAAGAGGACTTCTATCGACGTCAAGGCGCAACAAGGACTACAGCAGAATTCTATGCGCAATATACCTCTTTATAGTTTGATCGATACCTTATCGAAAAACTTTACAAGGTTTCTCCACGGAGAGTCAGATCCTGTGGACCTATTGCTACAGAGCAAATCATTGGACCAGTTTCATAACATGATACCGCAATATCACCGCACCCTCGAACAACTAAAGAACTATATGAGTCTCTTTGGGCACAAGTTCCCACGAGCAAATATTTTAGAACTCAATGCCGGGACAGGGGTCGCCTCCGCTGCAGTGTTTGCGGGTCTTTCTCGAGGCAACCAGGATCGTCTCTCTGTCAACTTATATGATTACACGGACAACAGAACAGATCTCTTTTTAGATGTCCGACAAAAATTTGATCAATTCTCTGATCAAGTACGTTATCGAAAGCTTGATATTACTACGGAGATGCCAGAACAAGAATTCGCGGCTGGAAGCTACGATTTGATTATTGCTCCCAATGCACTTCATAACTCAAAGAACCTTATTCAGAGTATTCAGAGTATTAAACGACTTTTAAAACCTGGAGGAAAGCTTCTGCTTCTTGAAATAACGACAGAGCGATTAGATCAGTCGCTTATTTATAGACTTATTCCACAATACTCACTCACAAAAGGAAGAGAAAATGAGTCCTTGACTTTCCTTAATGAAAATTCCTGGGAATCGATCCTGAAAGAAAACGGATTTGGAAACCTCGAAATCTTGGCTCATGATATTAATGATAGTCGTTGCTCCAGATACTCGCTTATGGTAACGACAGCCCTAACCGATTCTCAGCCCTTATCTTTGGGCCCTGTAGACAAAGCCACCATAATCGAGCTACCAAGTCCTAATCCATTCTCCAAGCGAAGGTTAGATGTGCTCAAAAAATCGCTCGAGCACCTAACAGAAGAGCTTGACCTCGTCACCGGGTTCGGAAGTCCATCTTTGAGAGGCAGGACATGCATTATTTATGAAGGAACCGGTAACAAATTTCTGTCTTCTATGAGCCAGGTAGACTTTGAAGAATTTAAGAAGGTTATGATAAATGCGAAGCATGTTATGTGGGTTTCCGAAGTCTCCTCCACGAATCAAGATGATGATCTCAAGCCTTCAATGCATATCGGTCTTCTAAGAACACTCAGGATGGAAGAGCCAACTAAAAAATTTGTTTCACTACTCCTGGAGCGAACGAAAGGAGATAACGATGCCGCATGGGTCCAAAAAATTCATGAGGTATTTCGTCACTCTATAGTCGCGGCTCAAGAAGGCAGCTATGATTACGAGTTCTCATATAGAGGCGGCCAAATTACTATCCCAAGATATGCTGGAAATACTGCTGTCAACAAAGAGCTAAAGAAACTAGAGGGTGGTCAAATCCCTGAAACCATAGATTTCTTATCCAAGGATCGATATATACGCCTAGAAGCGACAGCTCCCGGAAATTTGGAGAGTTTGATCTTTAAAGAAGATAACGCCGCCTGGGATTCCACTGATTGGGATGAAAATATGATTGAAATTGCACCACAGGCATTTGGGCTCAACTTTAGGGACGTTCTAATCGCCCTGGGAATGCTAAAGGAAAACTGGATGGGTTACGAATGCGCAGGATATGTTATAAAAGTTGGCTCTAACGTTCCCAGTCATTTTAAGGTTGGGGATAGGGTGTGTGCTATAATGCATGCTGGACACTGGGCTAACAGGGTCCGTGTTCTCTGGACCAGTAGCGTCAAGGTGCCTGATAACTTATCTCTGGACACAGCAGCTTCGATTCCGGTTATATATGCCACCAGCTTCCATGCTCTGATTCATTTAGCTCAACTTGCAAATCAAGACAATATTTTGATACACTCGGCAGCTGGTGGAGTGGGGCAAGCGGCAATTACTATAGCGCAAACAAGAGGGTCAAAGATCTTCGCCACAGTAGGTTCAGAAGAAAAGAGGGAATTTCTGATGACCACATATGGCATTCCTGCAGAGCAAATATTTTCTAGTCGAGACCCGTCTTTCTACGAAGATATCATGAAAGCTACACAAGGAAGAGGTGTAGATGTCATTCTGAACTCTTTGGCTGGACCTTTGCTACAGGCTAGTATGGATTGCCTTGCTCCTTTTGGACGATTTATTGAGCTTGGAAAGCGAGATTCTCAGCTCGGACATAGTTTGGGAATGAAAAAATTCGCCAACGTAGCTTCATACATCTCAATGGATGTAGTACAATTGGCTATCCACAAAGGCGAGAAGCTTCAGGAAGCACTTTGCGAGATAATGAAAATGTTCGAAGGGGGCCATATCCAACATAACGTTCCAATCCTGCCTTACGGAATGAATGAAGTTCCTAAGGCATTCAGAAAATTGCAAAGCGGCGCTCACGTTGGCAAGATTGTTGTGACTGCGAGAGAAAACCAACATATCGAGGTATTTATAAAATTGCTATTGTCAAGGTCTTATTCTTTATGCTAAAATCCTTCAAGGCAATCACCACCAATATACCGATCCAGCTTGATCACCATGGGGCGTACCTCATTGTAGGTGGATTGCAAGGCATCGGGCTCGAAATGGCCCGCTGGATGGCTCAACATAGCGCTAAAACGCTAATATTGTTAAGCCGAAGCGCAGAGGACGACAAAAACTTGTCTATTGTCAAAGAATTTGCTGAATACGGAACCAAAGTAATTCTCCGCAATTGTGATATAGCAGACGAATCGGGTCTTGAGAAAGTAGTTCGCGAAATTACCTCGAGAACTCCAATCCGCGGGGTGATACAGTCAGCCGTGGTCCTCCAAGACTCCATGTTCGTGAATATGTCTCATGAACAATGGGAAAAAGCGATACAACCCAAAGTGAAGGGCACCGATAACTTAAGTCGAGTATTCCACAGCTTCGATCTAGACTTTTTCGTTATATTATCCTCTGCAGCAGCGATTCTCGGAAATTCAGGCCAGACAAACTACACATCCGCAGGAGTTTACCAAGACAACCTCGCTTGTTACAGAGTTAAACAGGGATTACCTGCTGTTTCTATCAACATTGGATTGGTTCCGGCCGTTGGAGTAGCGGCTCGCTCTTCTAACACTATCGAGGCACGTGTACATTGGGTTCGAACTCAAGAGGTATCTGAGCTTCTCAAGCTGTTAGAAATTGCTATCCGCAATCCCCATTTAGGTCAGATGGTCACGGGGGTGAAGACCTGGACGGATCCTGGCGACCTTAACTTCCGATTAGAGCCGAGGTTCGCAACCTTATACCGAACTGGGGGAGCAGATGGAGATACGAAAGCTGTTACACAACAATCATTGATGGCTCAGCTTCGTGACAGTTCCGCGGAGGTTGCACACACCCTTTTAGTTGAAGCTTTGGTGGTATGGACAGCCAAAATCTTTGGGATGTCTCCTTCAGAGATTAACACTGAAATGCCACTTACCACCTATGGGGTAGATTCGTTGGTGGCTGGAGAATTACGAAATTGGTTGGTGAAAAACGTGAACGCTGGAATCACCATATTTGATGTTGTTCAGAGTACCTCAACCAACAATTTGGCAACGAGGATTCAGGAAAATTTACTAAACGCGTAAAATATTGTTTGTCATCTTACTGTACGTATTATCACGAAGCTCATTCAATAGCAAAACCATGCCGATAGCGGCGCGGTTTTCACTACTACGGCTAATAATTCCTGATTGATTCTAAAATAACTCTTAGTCCTATAATAATAATAACAAGCCTTTAGTCCGCGGAATCACCCTCTGATTCCATTCTGAAACAACACTTTTTCGTTTTTCTATATAATATTCTTTTTAAACGAGCGGGAAATCTTCCGTTTTAAATTAAAAAAATTTAAATAAATTTATAATATATTTTCAAATATGTTAATAAAATTAAAAAATTATTATTATCTTAATTTATAATATTAATATATTTTTTAAATTATTTTTAGTTAATTTTTTTATATAAAAATTTTATTTTTTATTTTTTATTTTTTATGTTTAAATGTTTTTGTAAAATTGTCACAGGCTACGCCTGGACAGTACAGACCCAGACACCCGCTCTGCACAGCCGGCAACACGGACTCCACAGAGTGAGGAATCTAGAGTATCCCGTAAAGCCTGACGACAACTCCGGCCTATTTAGATTCTCCAGAATCCCATAACCCCTAAACTAATATAACCCTGTTTAAAATATTAGCTCCCAGTACAATCATGTAACTTGGTCACTAGGCATTTAATAACTTTCGCGCATGAAGCAAAAAAAAATTGGGAACAGGTACACCAAAACAATAGCAAAAAGGCTTTGTTCTATAAAACAGATACCTTCTTAAATACAATAACAGCTCAAAAAAATTATTATTCTGAGTATTTATATGACCTTGGCAATTTGGTGATGCTAGGGCTGGAGGCATAGAAAAATGATAATTAAGGTTGTTATAATTCAGTTTTGGTGAAATAATAATAAGACTTGTATAATTGACGGTTGGGAAGTATTGCAGGGAGGGTGCTGGTTAGTGTATTGATAGTGATAAATGGGAGAATTTGAGGGGTGTGAATGGCTTATGATACAACTTGTTCACAAAACATGAAGAAAAATGCAAAGTATATTATTAGAACATTTATAGGCTAGGAGCTGAAAAGGTATAGGGTTTTAATAGGTAGTTTGTCCTTTTGACAACAATGTGTATGGTCTAATAGACTGAATGACAAACACGGAAATTTAAGGGAGGTAAATGTTTGTAATACAGCTAGTTGATAAAACATGTAAACGGTGATGTAAAGTGCGCGTTACGTGCTTTTAAGTTCACTTTGTAACCCCCCGAGAAGGAAGGGGAAAGGGAAAGCCCTATAAAAGCAGCGACTCCTATTGCTCGGAAAATGCCGGAGAAGGGACTGCAAAGTTGCGTAATCTATTGAACTGATTGTATGATTATTTTTTTGATTTGCTAGGATGTTTTGCCACCGTACTGCTTGGTATATTTGGTGGGAGAAACCTGCTTTGTTCAACTATATAACCACAATGATGTTAAAGGCAACCCCTAGGAAGCATCACAAGTTTTTCTTTCTTCTTTTGCCCTTTTTTTCTTTCTTTCCTTTTTTTGGCTGCTAGTTCCGCTCTTTGTATTTATTGTTGTGATGAATCATTATCGCGTCTGACCTTGGCCTTGAACAGACCACACACACGTTATCTCACAATCCATCGCTTATTCATACGCTTTCAAAATCTCAGAGTTCACGAGTTAAATTAAAAATATTAAGTGTTTCATCGTTTGTACTGATTGGTCCGGACGCAAGTTGAACACGTATGTTAAATTTAGACGTATTGTTTTGTCGGACCATCATATCTATTGAAGTACAGTATTGAATATTATAGCCTGGATTCGCTTACAGTGACTCGCACAGAACCACTCGCAGCTTCTATCTCTTCCTTGAGTTTGAAAGTTTGCTTGCTTCTATATAGATGTACTCTCAGCCAGACAACTAGTTTACATCAGCCTCTCACTATCGTTCAATTTATTGGTTCCTTTTAAGAATAATACGATAATGCACTAAAAATATGTTCCGTCGGTTCATGAAATGTTCTTACAGGATCCAAAAATGAAAACTCGAAAGAAAATCCCTTTCTTGTGATAGTTGTCGGTTGAATCATCATATTCCCTTTGGGGGTTTTCCATTGATTTGAGTATTCCACCACATAGACTGTTATGCATACCAGCCATGTGTTGAAATACTCTGGAACAACCAAGTCCTAGAAGTGACTTGCAGAGATTTTTAGACTGTATGCATCTGGTCTTGCGGCACAATCATATCCCTTTGCACTGTAGTCTGGGGAGATGAAGGGAACTTGATACTCCGGAAGGGCTACACCGTCTCTAGTGACAGCGATGTAAAGCCCAGAGTCGCAGGAGTCGTCAGAATCGTCAGAAGCTTCTGAGTCGGACTCGGAGCTCCCGGATGATTCGCAAGACAGTGAATAATCTAATTTGCTGTAGTTTGGCAACGGTAGAACAATATTTCCTTGCGCTTGACTTGAGCTTGAGAATTGTAGAGTTTCAAGAGGATATTTGCGAGCTTCGTATGTGTTGACAAGTTGAACAAGGCGAAGGAGATCAGGATCAGCACCACTGATTATTAGGCGTTTGATCTTGTCGAGAGTTAAGGCAAGGTGAAGGAGATCAGAATTAACACTACTGCTTCGTAGTCGGTTGATCTTGCCAAGAGTCAAAGTAGCAAGATCCCAGCCTTGTTGAAAATCTTCAAAGACTATTTCCATCTGCGCTGTTTGTAATATAAATGTTTCGTGTAATAAATTTCGGGTTCAAATTATCGTGGATGGCAGAAGCTGGTCAATGAAACCAAGTGCTGATATTTATGCTTATATGTCTACTTTGAAACTTTATTTGGGCGCATTATCGAGCCGCGGTCAGTATGAGCGCTTGAACAGATTATGATTAAACGTATATTCCCAAGTAAAAGCACCGGAATTGATAGCGAAACCTTTGTGAGCCCAACTGATCAGGAGATTAGCTTCATTATCTTGCCGGCTAAGTAGAAAGCCTTTGCGAGACCACAAAAACAAAACGAGAAAAATGGGTATATAATTAATACATAATGTCTCGACAGCCACTACAAAGATCTAAGAACTAAAAACGAAATGTATTTATATTCAGCTCTTTATCGGGGAGATTTTATATAAAATAGGATCAAAAAATACAACTTTTGTTGAAAGTTTTATCTTGCACATTAAGAACCAGACACCCTTTTTGCATGTGGTGTATGCCTATCTCGCGTTGCCGGCGTGTCTTAGGCTGGGTCTGGATTGTGTCATCGTCGTGCTTGAGAACTGGTGATTGGTTGGAGCTCTAAGCAAGCTATCTCCGAGCCAATAGATAACATCGCAGGGAAGCCAAAGCATTTGAATCCAAAAAACCTGATCCTTGTCGTGTCGAGCATATAAGTTTTCAGCTTAAATCTACCAAACTTTCATCTAATAAGCAAAAATATTCGAATAAGTCCGAGAAAAGAATTTGTTGCTCATTTTGAGGTCTCCCCTTCCAATTTCTTTTTTTTACTCCCGTTCGCATCTGCGTTGGCAAAATGCTAGAATTTAGATTTTTCGGAATTCTTGGACAGCTTTTCACTCTCTGTCACAGACCTACGGTCTGGACAGCACAAATACCTGTACCTCATTCTACGCTACATCGTTCTCAACTCCGCGTTGCCGCACTTTCATTATAACTGATATTAAATATGTCTACGAGCAAACACAACGCAAAGGTGCTCAATGCTCAACTGAGCACTGAGCAAAGAACCCATACGTCAAGCATAAGAGAAGTGCTCAATGCTCAACTGAGCACTGAGCAATCTACCATTTGTGTGAACACCCCTCATGTATATAACCTCAGGTTATGGAGCGATGAAGATGGTCTTGTCTCTTCGTCGGTCAACTTAATAAACATTCAGTATTGCTTATTACTATTTTTGTTACACTCTCATCAAATCAATCTTATTTACCGAAACCATATTTGCATATATCCTCTCTCCCAGAATCTGGTAACTAAGGTTGTGAGACCAGTCTTAGCAAAGTAGCTGAACTCTAGTATCTTGGGATATTAGGGGACAGGTGTAACACTTTCAAAATCGTATTGATATACTGTAGAATCCGCGAACTTGCTGTTCGAATCCGAATCCGAATCGATATCGGAAACCGAATCTGGATCGCCAGTTGTTTTTCGGCGCAATCTCGGAAGTTGTGATAGAATGTGGCTGAATTAAAGGGGGAAGCTGTGCTGATTGAGGTGCCTTCATCTCTGTGTTCTTGGGAGGCCGGCCCCGTTTCACGGTTGATATGACAGGCAGCTTGGAAACATGAAGCGACGAAGGCCGCTGGATTGCCGAACATTTCTTAGGAGGTCGGCCACGCTTAGCGCCCGTGTTTGTGGATATCGGGCCGGACGGTGAGATTTCTCGGGTTGTCAGGCATCTCTTCGGAGGCCGACCCCGTTTCGCGCCCGTTACGTGAGATGGCGGACAATTCATGGGCGGGCAACCACGTTTGGCACTCTTTTTGGGAGCCATGAAGTGTCTGGGCTCGCGGGGGGCTTCGAATCGGCGTGCTTTGACTTGCTGCAAGCGAGAGCATCAGCGGAAGATCTCACGACAATGGAAGACAGATGTGAACGGGATGTAGTGGAGGGCAGCTATGATAAGCGGAGAAAGACGCAATTGTTGGATTCTGTGCGTTGTCGTTGAAGGTTGGAATCGTGTCGGGATTCTCGAGAATATCACTTTCGGACGATCAAGGTCATCATTGGGTGTCAAATAAAGCTTCGAAGCCGAATGAATCGTGCCAATGCGGTATGGAAATCCACTATGTACACTGGATAGACGAAGTTAGTTGCCCTTAGTACAACGTGGGGCTCGTTTTCCGGGAATTGCTCTCTGCGGAGTACCAAGTCTGAAATATTCCAATTCTGAATCCTATGCACCATCAATCTATGTGATGTCGAGGTTTCGATATTTGCTAGATATAGATTTGTTATAGTCTAGGGGCACTTGCGTCAGACTAGATCTGTTATGTATACAAGCAGTAAACGGAATGTTGAAGGATATATTATGTATGATAAACTTGGAATTACATCCAGATAATTAAAAGATTTGAGCCAGGGGTCATTTACAAGCTTCTAGTTTACTGTATCTACATTATGAATGAAGAATTATATGATCGCTCACGCACGTCTAGTAATGGTTTTGAGATGGTGGGTATGAGTTCTGGTTCCCATAGGAGTTTCCGTTTGGATTTCCGGCAAAAAGTTGGTTTCCAAACGCATTTTGGTTCCCGTTTGGATTTTGATTGCCGTATGAATTCTGATTTCCGTACGAATTCTGATTATTCGCGCCCTGATTTCCGTATGGGTTTTGATTTCCGTATGAATTCTGATTTCCGTAGTGATTCTGATTATTTCCACCTTGATTACCGTACGAATTCTGATTATTCGCGCCCTGATTTCCGTATGGGTTTTGATTTCCGTATGAATTCTGATTTCCGTACTGATTCTGATTATTTCCACCTTGATTACCGTACGAATTCTGATTATTCGCGCCCTGATTTCCGTATGGGTTTTGATTTCCGTATGAGTTCTGCTTTCCGGATCCATTTTGGTTACCATTGGCACCCTGGTTATTGCCATATGTTCCTTGGTTACCATTTGAGTTCTGGTACGAGTTCCCGTTCTGATTTCCATATTGACCGCTACCATTTGCCGCCCTCTCGTTGGAGTTGATCCAAGAGTTCAAAAGTTCCAGCACGGCAACCGGCTGACTTCGGTCTGCAGCGTGTCCTGCACTGAATATTTTGGCATAAGTCAGCCCCTTTGCGCCTTTGAATAGTCCTGCTTTCCTCCCGCCCGCCATAAATGGCTGCATTTGGGCAGCGTTGAACTCTGCCTTTCCGTGCCATTCGAGTGCCTCGGTCCAGGCTTTTATACCCATCCAGTCACAAATGAAGTCCGCGTCTCCTGCGTAGACCAGAACTGGGATCTTCTTGACAATCACCGCTACGTCTAGATGCATCGGCAACGCCATGTCACCTTGATCGTGAAATAGTTTGTGTACAGCTTCATTATGATCGTGGTAATTGTGACCTTCCGCACCTAACGCTCTCATCACATCTGGTCTGGAGAAAAATTGGGCGGCTGGCGAACCTCTTTGTTGACGAGATCGCAGCCGTCGTCCACCGTTCATCATACGCATGCGCATTTTCTCTCGGTTGCGTATATCCGACGGATCTACACCAACACGTCTAACTCTATCGATAAAATTCTGATCCCAGAAGTCATTGGCTCTGATACAAGTCTGCACGTTACGAGTTTCGTAACATTGGCGGATAAGTCTTTGACTTTGTGGTAAGATATTGTATTTCAACTGCTGGCAGGTGCCTTTATCGAATACCGGTTCGTATCCTCCTGTCCCGCACACCATATCGGGCATAAATTTGACTTGAGTCAACGGATCGGTGAGACCGTTTGCAATCATTGCTCCTTTGAGATTAATATTTCGATCATCGTGTGATAAAATCTCCTTCGCGAACGCGGGTACCCAGTGTCCACCATATGAGACACCCCAAATGTAGAAAGGCTGCTTAGCGTACTGCGGAAATTGTTTGAAGAATAAGGATAGTAGAGCGTAGACGTCTTTAGCTGCCGCTGCGGTGGTGGATGTGGACCTGCCGTACGAGAACCCTACATTAACAGGTTGGTCGAGGTAGAGGATCGATGCCTTTTGATTCCAGGCGTGTTCATTAGGTACTAATCTTCCGTCTCGGATGACGGTTGGACCGGTGCCTAGGACGGCGGGTCCCGTGGATGCTTCGCCTGGACCGCCGTTTAGCCATAGAATGATAGGGTCCGTTGCAGGCTTCGATTTGGATTCAAAAAACCCTGTTGGAGAAGGAGGATGATTAGTTTCTAAACCAGCCAGCTACTGGAAGCCTATGCGATTCGTTCTTACAGTAAAACAGATGTTTGTCATTTTGATTATCGTCTAGATATCCGCTATATTGTTTTATTCCCGACCCAATCCCTAGGGATGATGCATCAACTGTTTTTCCTCGAAGGGAATATCGAGATAAACGGTCATCGCGCTTCGGAAGACGGTGGCCGTGTGTAATAAAGTCCCAATATTCGTCTGGTATTCTGGTATAATTACCTGGGTACCGAGAAGTTGAATCATGGTTTTTTATAGCATGATGCGCAAAGGTGAGTTCGAAGGTGGAAAAGAGGGAAGCCACCAGCCACAAATTTCTCATTTTCGAAAATTATGTGAAGGTAGGGTTGCTTTACCTTATGGATTAGTGGCTATTGATACTGAACCCGTTTATAAAGAAATTAAGCGACAGAAAGAATAAAAAATTGATTGCAAAGGCGCCAGCGCCTTTTTCAAGAAGAATTAGAATAAAATAAGGATGGAACCAGTCTCGTAACCAGCGATTGAAATTTAGATAGTCTTGTAAAATAGAAGTACGTCTGGACTGACGCTTTTATGTGAACCCCGGGGGGTGGCCGCTGCTATCAAATTATTGAAGCCCATCCTGCGTAGTCGCCTTTCTACTAGCACTCACTCGAATACGACTTTGAGACCAACTACTCGTGCGAAGATTCGAGATCTCAGCTAAAGGTTACGCTGTGGGCCTACCTGAAACCTGCAACTAGGTCAAACCGATCTGATTCGGGTCTTTACCATTTTGGGTAGACTTTGTTTCAGAGGTATCCTTGACCAAGCTATCACACCTTTGGGAAGTCTCCTGTGTTGCAACCAGCTCGCCTCAGATTTGCCTTGAAGTGGCCAGTTCTAGGACGCCATCCGGGTTTTCTTTGCGGTTTGTCGCACAATTTTGTTTTAATTCGAGTTGTGTTTGATTCTAGATCATGATTAGGTTTGCAGCCTTCTAGTTCTAGTTACTAAGCATACACAATTTTATGGTTGTATGTGTTGCAAATGGTTGTTTCGTTAAATCTGGCTCCATTCGTTCATACCTTGAGCGCGCGGATTCAAGGCTACCAATTAGTTATAGTCTTAGTATCACGGCTGAATATTCTCAGGTTCACCTAGACCAGTTGGATGACGAGAAGACACCTGAAAGAAAACAACTGGAAATAGGGGGGATCGCAAAATATGTATTTTGGCCCAACCAAAAGAACTTCAACAGAGGTTCGTACCGTGCAGAAGCCGTACTGGGATACTGGGATCAGATTGCGGTATTAGGAATCCTCCGCCGCCACACCTAACATTTTTCCATTACTCCACGGAGACAACGACAGGGTAAGTTTGACGTTTTAACCCCACGATTCTTAGATTTGTAAGAGATGCTTTTCAGAACTTTCAACTTTTCTAATCTTCGTTCGATATATTTGGAATTTGTTACACCTGTCCCCTAATATCCCGAGATACTAGAGTTCAGCTACTTCCTAAGACTGGTCTCACAACCTTAGTTACCAGATTCGAGAAGAGAGGATATATGCAAGTTAGTTCAGTAAATAAGATTGATTGATGAGAGTGTAACAACAATAGTAATAGATAGTACTGAGAGTTAATTAAGTTGACCGATGAGGAAACAAGATCTCCTTCATCGTCCCATAACCTGAGGTTATATACATGATGGGTGTTCATACAAGTGTAGTCTGCTCGGTGCTCGCTGGTGAGCACCGATCACTTGTTCGTGCTCAGTGGGTCTACCGAGCACCGATCACTTATCGTTGTGTTGCGCCACCTGTGTGGCGCTACTCGTAGATATTTCTTCTAACAGTTATATTAGCTGGGAGTCATGAGACTCTGGAGGACCTGAATAGGTCCTGCCTCTGGGTGAGTGGGGTGTTGTCGTCAGGATGTACGGGATACCCAGTTATCCTTACGCTGCGGTCCAGCATGTGTAGTGTGTGTGTCCGTATAGACATGTCGCGGGCGTAGGTCGTGACAATTATAAATTATATTTAAATAATATAAATTTTATAAAATAAAAGATTTAAATTAGATATTTATTTATTATAATCTTTAAAAATTTTTTCTATAGAATTTCTTTTTTAATTTAATTTATTATATTATATATTTTCAAGTAATATTTATGTCACGACCTACGCCCGTGACATGTCTACACGGACAACACACACTACGTATGCAGGGCCACAGCATTGGAGAAATAGGGTACCCCGTAAACTCGGACGCCAAGAACCCGACCTATTTAGATTCCCCGAAAACTCATGACTCTAACCCAGTATAACAGTTAGGAAATATGTCTACGAGTACACAACGCCACCGGTCACATGACCACGGAACCGTGCTCAGTGCTCAGTGAGCACTGAGCAGATTCCCATGCCAAGCATTTCGGTGCTCAGTAACGACTGAGCACTCTGCTCAGTAGGCACTGAGCAAACCATCGTGTATGAACACCCCTCATGTATATAACCTCAGGATATGGGACGATGAAGGAGATCTTGTTTCCTCATCGGTCAACTTAATTAACTCTCAGTACTATCTATTACTATTGTTGTTACACTCTCATCAATCAATCTTATTTACTGAACCCACTTGCGTATATCCTCTCTTCTCGAAATCTGGTAACTAAGGTTGTGAGACCAGTCTTAGCAAAGTAGCTGAACTCTAGTATTTTGGGGTACTGGGGAACAGGTGTAACAATAATATTATTCTTTTTTTTAAAAAATATAATTTTAAGAGTAATATAAGTAAAAAAATTATACTATATAAATAGTTTATATGAAAATTTTTTTTATAAAGGATTATATTTTATAAAAAAAATTTGTCACGACCTACGCCCGCGACATGTCTATACGGACACGCGTACTATGTGTGTTGGACCACAGCATAGGAACAAGAGGGTATCCCGTGCACTCTGACCTATTCGGACCCTCCAGAGTCTGATGACTCGGAAGCCAACTGTCACAGGCTACGCCTGGACAGTACAAATCCAGACACCCGCTCTGCACAGTCAGCCAGACAAACACAGATTCCACAGAACAAGGAATCTAGGGTATCCCGCGTACTCTGACGAAGCAGCCCAGATTAGACACCCACCCACTATGAGACCTTCTTGATGAACTCCCCTCTTGCTTATTTCCCTTGCATTGCACCAGTCTGAAATAACAGCTATTAATTATGTCTACGAGTAGTACTGCTCTGAACCCTGTCATACGGTGTGTCGTATCACGTGACCTGCTCGCACGCTCGCATGTCTTCATGCGAACACGCGAGCAACCGCACGCACACTCGCACGCTCGCTTGCGAGCATGCGAACATGCGAACACTCACCCATTGTATGAAGCATCCTTATGTATATAACCACTATCATTAGGACTGATGAAGATGGAGCCTTTTGTTCGGTTCCTCCTTCATCGGTCAACTCAAATACATTCTTACCTAGCAGTAGCCCTGCTTATCTAAACGTTGTTACACACTCAGTTCCACTTCTTTACTATACCTAGAGATTGCCTAGTTTCCAGTTTGAGAACCCGGTATTCTAGAGAAGGAGTCCGAGTACAAAGCGGTACGAGCTTGTTCCTATTCCCATAGGGGCAAGGTGTAACACCAACATAACAGTATATGATTTGTTATAATGGAAGTGTGGCAACGCGGAGCTGAGAACAGTGTAGCGTAGAATGAGGTACAGGTATTGTGCTGTTCAGACCGTAGGTCTGTAACATATAATTAATATAGTAATTCTTTTCCATATTATAACTAGCAATTATATTTATAATTTTAATATTTATTAGGTACCTATATATTAACATCAACAAAAAATAAGCTATTACGCCCCAAAAATCGGGATAAGATAGCCGTTTCCAAATGCCGACTCTATATTCAAAATTTTCCAAACTCCCGACTAAGAGCCGTCTTAATTCTAAATTTTCAAAAAGTTCCAATTGAAGAGACATGTGAACCAATGTCATGGTTCCGAAATCGAAGCACCATTGCGATGCAGGATGCCTCAATGCTCTGGTGCCGAGGTTTCCAACTTCAGAGTGCGACGCCGTTAGCAGTATCCAGAGACCGACAGAACCGGGTCGAAGGACACGGGTCAGCGTTTCACGAGGTGCGGCCCCAAGGCAATCAGTGTCTATCTCCAACCTCCAATCATCATTTCTCTCCGTGTTAGAAGAAATCCATACAATCACTATCAAAGTTGCGTCAAGGATAGCTTAAAACAAGGCGATGAGGACTAGCCACGTAGAGCGAGAAGACTCGGATCTGTGTAGGAGACCATACCGAAGTCGTAATTTTTCAATCCGAAACCAAAATGTTGATTTAACATTACATAAGAAGCTTATATTCCCGAAGTACGCTCGGGCCATGGTCTTCGCTCATGCCTCTTGCATGTGTTAAAGGCGAAAAACATGTCGGGTAAACGACATGCATCGGGATACCCCCTCGGAGCTTTTCCCACATGCATCCGGTTCGCACAACGTTTGCGTGATAGCCAGGACACTCAAAACCCCGACATAAAAGCCGTGGATCTGATCATGGAAGTTGGTTAACAATCCGAAAAATCTGGATGGTTTGAACATAAGAGGCCGGGATGGCCTAAAGTGGGTAGTCTAGTAGTACCCGTGGCGCAACGCTGTGGGCTCGTACAAGATCTGATGAGTGGAGGCAATTCTCGGTTGAAATGATCTCAGAACGCCTGGTGGATCACCCTTACGGATACGAGTGCAAATACTTCTTTTCGTTAACATAGAGTCGGTCTTTGTAAAAACTCTCTAATAAGGTACGTTGCTGTTATGCTATCTCAAGTTTTGAATGCAGTCAGCCTATAATGCCTGCCTGAAATGCTTTATCAACCCTTGCCTAGTCGTCCGAGGTTGGTCTACGGGTTAGATTAATTTAGGTGTCTAATTGGGCACCAGTTGCCGTTGCGCACGGTGTCCAGGCTCCATGCCCTTGGGATTCAGCAACTTTGATATTCTTTTCGACCCGGTATATAGGTTACATCTGCGGTGTCTAGCCCTACTAATGAAAACCAAACTCAAGAAGTGTTGCCAAAATCCGACGATGCCCATCTATCACATCGTTGAAGACCGGGGTATTCCGACGGATTAATATTATTCTTAGGGCTTCACTAGCTTCAATTTTTTGGATATGCCGTCTTCAAACGGCGCTGAAAAAGTCACACGCCTAAGGTAAAGGCCTCATAGGAGGTTGAAGGGTCGACTCCCCACACATGTTCATCCTTGTTACATGAAACCTCTGGTCCCGTGTTCCTTGGCGAAGCTCAAATTATCCCTGGTAAACGTGTGTATTTTTGACAGGCCGCCTAAACTGGGTAGCAGGAACGGAATCCAAGCCAAGAAACATATGTCCACTATCTTCTTTCCGGCCGATATCGATACCGATGTAAGTATACTTATTTCCGGCGTACGTTTGATTAACACACCGCTGCAGATATCAATGTTGACCAAGAAGTTTCGAAAAAAGGAACGTTATCTCCTTGCCTTTGCTGGGGCTCCGAAGCCGCGTGGCTAATATGGTAGATCACGTGGCCAATCGGATTCCCCTCACTCGTCATCCCCGAGTCAGACTGTGTGAGAATCCAAAAAGAACTGCTGCCAACGTCTCATTGCACCACATTCTGAACTGCACGCCAAAATCGCAAGAAGCCGTTCACTGCTACGAGTTGCTCGAACCGGCCGAAAAACACCCCACCAACCCAGTCACTACACGAATGGTGGTTTAAGTATCCACCCCCATTGCCAAAGTCATTTTTGACTTCGGAATTCACGAAATATTAGAGTTCGTAGTAAGTATCGCACCAATTTGTTGGCCTAGATGCAACTTGTGGAGGCGAAGATTTTCGCCCGGCTGGGGTTGCGCGGGCCACCCGGACATATCTTGGAGACCTCGAAGAGGCTCCTCTTTTCCTATAAATAGCGGTGGTCGTCAATCCGATTGATTGGTTCCGACTTTTTGCTCGAAAAGTTGGTGCGTATAAGAAATCTCGAATAGGCGAAGCAATTAAGTATTTTTACACCGACGTTTAATAAATAATATCGCGGGTTTTGCCAAAATGCTTCTCCTCCGAGGGTTGCTGCAACTGGCCCTGCTCGCAAGTGCAGCTCTCGGGTCTTCCTGCAAGAAACCTGCTGCGAACTGCAAGGCCCTCGCGCCTAGTTTTAGATATTCCCAAGAAAAGTACATTCGCTTGTTGACATGCACTAGCACGGTAACCAAACCAACAGCGACAACGACAAAATACGTAAAGAAAGGAAAGACCACCAAAACAAGTTGGAAGACGTCTTATTCGACCAAAACCGTTCGTACTGGCCGTCGGACGAAAACAAAATCAAAAGTAATTACAAAGCTGTCGCAAAAGACCCAGTGGCACACTAAAACCTATAAGTCCACTGTTCGCAAAGACACTACTTCGTATGTTACTCCTATCCCGATTAAGGGTTCATATCGCCATTCTCTTTCGTATATTCGGCTATACTAGTTGGTTCATCTGATACTAACTCATATCGCATTATCAGCTGGAAAACTAAAATCACAACCGTTGTAGTCATCAAGGCGGTCACCGGACAACCCCCAGCCAGCCAATATGGCTACTACGGACTACTCAAGCGCAATTACAATGCCATGCCCAAATCCTGCTGTAGGTCTCCAAGATGATACACCCGGATATCCACTCTTGTCACTTAACTGACAATAAAATCTTCAGCATGTTTTGCTGCGAAAACAAAGGTTACAACAAAGACACCGTCGCGAAAGACGAAGACTGTTACAGTCCCATCGGTCACCGCTGAGACCTGTAAGACAAAGAAGGCGACCAAGACTACGACCATCGCAACAGCGACAACTACCAAGACTACGACCCGCACGTTCAAAAGCACAAAGACACACAATTCGACAAAGACGATAACTGTCAAAGTCACTTCCACGTCTTGCCACTATTCAACTAAAACCAAGACGGTTACATCTACGTCTATAAATTATGTCAATGGTCCGACTTCGGTAATGACAGTGACTAGGCTCGATGTAAGCGCGCACACAATCACTCTCTTTCCCACAGACGAGAACGGCGCTCCGATCACAGACGGGTCGGGAACCAAGACTGTGATAGTTTACCATGGCGGCAAGGTCGTTACCATCATCAGTCTTGCTAGCGGGGATGTCGGAACAAGACTTACTCATTTCCCTACGGACGGCAACGGTAATACTGATCTAGGTGGCACGATCACGATTGTTGATGAGGTCACGCTGCCCGCGACCACGGTCACAAGAGTTGATCCATCCGATCGATCTTTTACCACCACTCTCTTCCCCACGGATAGTAATGGCAACCCGCTTACAGACGGCACCGGGGCGAAAACTATCATTAAATATATATCACAACCAAAAACCACTATCACCAGCCCAGTTATTGGCGGAGAAACGTCGACACGGACCTTGTATCCAACCGATAGTCTGGGCCATACGATCTCGGACGGCTCCAAGCCTCTTACTATTGTCAAGTTTATAAGACAGCCGACTACAAGGATAACCGAAGCTGCCACCAGCGTCGTCGACGGCCCGTCAACACGGACCGCGTATCCCACTGACGGCTCTGGACATACAATTACCGATGGTTCCGGTACGATTACATTTGTCCATGTACTGCCTGTGATGGCTGTGACCACCGATCTCCTCCCTAACGGCCCGTCGACGAGAACCGTATTTCCGACAGGCCTCGGAAAAACGATCACCGTCATTAAGTATATCAGAACCTCGGCGACCGCACTCGGTACGGCTCTGACAGAGTATTTCTCTACTGCTACTGGAGCTGATCCTAACGGACCAATCACTATCGTAAACTATCTGCCTGGCACAACTATCACCACGGACACCCCCCCTGGCGGCCCGACCACCAGGACTATATTCCCGACGGGTGCGGGTCGTACTATTACGATCATTAAATATATCAGAACGTCTGCCCGATCGACCGTTACTACCACGGAGTTGGGATCCTCTTCAAATGAGTATTTCAGTACAGCCACTCCTGCGAATCCTACTGAACCTATCACGATTATCGATTACTTACCAGGAACCACCATTGACACCGATTTCACGGGCGTCGGCCCGTCTACACGTACCGTGTTCCCGACAGGTCCAGCGCGTGTTATCACTGTAATTCGCTACATAAGCTCCAACAGATCATCTACTACCTCTTCCACTACCACAACTCCGTCAACTACGACTACAACCCCTTCAACCACCCCTTCACCATCAACGACCACTCCGGCCCGTGGAACGACGAGAATTACACTCCCAAACAGCAGCCAATTCCTGACGACCGTCACTCCTATCGACCCCGTAGCCCCGATCACAGTCATTCAATATGTGACCAACCCTGTCATGACTACCACCGTTCTTGGCACTTCCGCGTACACTACCACCGTTTTCCCGACTGATACGGCCAATATGATGGCCACTATCAGCGTCATAGAATATAGGACTCGGGTAATTGTAACTGTTACAAGAACCGACACGATGACCCGCATTACGACCGTTGTTCCTCCCGATACGACTGATTACTCTGAAACGATTACAGTTATCACCTATGTAGATCAGCCAACGGTTACGATCACGGTCCCTGATTCGATTAGCACCACCACTACTGCCTTCCCTGTCGACACCACGGGATCTACTCTAACAGACAGCGGCACTGTTACCGTGGTTATTAGAGCGCCAAGGCTGACTATTACATTAACGTCTGCTAGCGATTCAGTTTTTACCACGACCATGTTTCCGACAGATACTACCGATATCTCGGCTACTGTCACAGTTATTGATTACTACTCTCTTGCGACCACTACCGTCACGTTAGCGGGAACTAGCAACTATGCGACTACGTTATACCCAACAGACAGTCGCAGTTCGACCATTACTACAGCCACGGTCACAGTAGTCACCTACACCAAGCCGACAACCACAACAGGCCCGACTGTGAAGTGCTCAAAACTTGGTTATATCCTTGGTGGTAACATATTCCTCTCAATGGATCTTTTAAATGGTGAAGTCAAGACCATAAGAAGTGGTGTAAATGGCGCACAGGGGTTGAACGCAGCTGGTTTCAACATTTTGGATGGATACATTTACGCTATCGACGCAGACGGCACAGTTTTTCGGCTTCACGGAGATGGTTCAATTGCCGCAGTAATCACAAGAGCAACATATGCAGGCAATATTGGTGATATAGATGCCAACGGGCAATACTGGCTAGCAAGTGGTGCGGACTTACAGTGGTTCAAGATCAATCTTAATCCTTTCAACGGGACATTTGGCGGATTGGTTACGTCGGGTACAATGACGTTCGCGAGTGGTTATAGTGTTGCAGATTGGGTTTCTATTCCTGGTACCGGGGATTTCTTATGGGGTATAGGCTATAATGGCGCCGCTTCGGCCTTGGTACGGTGGAACATGACGAGCCATGTTTGGCAAGTAGTTAAAGCTTTCCCCGATTTCGCCGAAAGTGCTTCTGGCGGTGTTCTTGCGGATGCCAATGGGGATCTCTTTTTCGTTATAAACTCGCAGGGGTTCATCTATCGGACCAACATATACGACCAAATGACCCCGATCTTTGTGGCCGATACAGCTATGTTTGGGGCTCTCGATGCAGCACGCTGTACCTACGGGAATATTGAATCTGATATCGAAGGAAATGGCACTGCGATATGTCACAACGAAGGCCTGGAGGTTGCAATCTTTGACCACCCGTGGACCTCTAGTGACCCGGCTTTTGACCCAGCAAACGGCTGGACACAGTTCAACCCAACATTTTTCAGAACCGAGGCCCCTTACTATCAGACCACCACCCGCTATCTCGGGTTTACGGGGTTTGGGGCATATTCCCAACCCCACGGCATGACACCTCATAATACAAATGCCACCGGTTCGAGTTGGGTTTATGCGCTAATGTATCGAGGCTATTTTGTCGCCCCCAAGGCCACTACCTATACCTTTACGGTTGGTAACGGCGATAATTATGCCGCCGTTTGGTTGAATAGTAGAGCGACGGGCAACTGGACCAAGGCGAATGCCGATGCCACGGCTATCCTAGGAGACGTGGCCTCGGACTTTGTGCGGGTCGCATTAACAAAAGGTTCTTATACTCCTATTAGAGTGTTGTTTGGAAACGCCGGAGGGCCAGCAGGGTATACCTTTACTATCACCGACAACGGCGGAGTAAACTACGCAAGAACCTTGGTGGATTCGGCGTATCTTGTGAGGTATGCGTGTAACAGGACGGTATTACCGTTTCAGCAACCTTTTGGCCGGGAAACTTTACTTTGATATATCCGGTGATGAGGTCGAAATTATTCCATGTTGCGATCAGAGTTGGGGGTAAGCATTCTATCATACGAACGTATCAGGTGATAGGCTGTGATCACTATCGGGTTCCTTAGGAACTCGCTCATTCGGTTTTCATATAATATACCATTTTGTAATTATCTTTTTTAAGCAGGAGATTCTCGGGTTGGCGTATTCCTCCATTAATATACATTGCTCTACAAGCTTTGTATTTTGATTAAAACGATTACGGTGTAAAAGTGTGAAACGCCACAAACGCATGGTCCTGAAACGCCGGGTACAAGAGGAAACTTTGTAGGAGATGGAAACTATACACCTTTCTTTATACAGGTGCATAATCGCCTACCCCCAAAAAATGAAAATAGCCCTTTTGTGTTCGTATCCTTTTCATATCCGGCTGTCAGCAGAAAGCTGTTAAGGTGCGGCACAACCTCCAAGGCCGCGAGCATCATGATCACAAGGCGGAAGGTCCTGATCGATGGTCTGCTTAATATCAGACGGATTTAGTCGCTAACGCCGTCGAGGGAACTTCGCCATGGTCTAGTTATTATATAGTGACCCAAAAGATCTCTAAAGATTTCTCCCTGTATTTATCTATCAAAATATCGCCGTCTGGATATGTCCTTATCAACGCGCGGATGGTGTGGATTTTTGAGCATAAAATCCAAACTTTATAGATAATTTCCATTCAGATATACATCTATCTGCATATATGTACTTCAAGCGAGAGCGCCAATTGGGTCCCATAGCGGCAGTGCTGTTGCTTCCTGTTGAACGATGGCAGCGATATACTTGTCAACAAATTCTAGGCTCACAACTGCCTGATAGCAGTACTCGTCCATCCATTCATCTGTCATGACGAACCATCCCTTCTCGCCCTCATCTTCGCCCCACGAGTTTTGAACCTTCCATTTGACGAATTTGCCATCGACGCTACATATAATTGAACCTTTAAATATTACCAATATTAAATTCGAGATCACCCGGTGATATTATTCATCTCCCGGAGTCTAGTTTTATTATACATTTTTAATATCATGGAAGTTTTACTTCTTTACTGATGAATTATGACCTGAACTTACCTCTGGCTGCACTCGTTTCCAATGTCGGCTCTGGAAATTTTGATTCGGGCGATTTTGATAATCATTTCGCAGGCCGTTATAATTATTTTGTTGGTATTGACCCTGTTGGCGATATGGTGGGTTATTGTTGTGGCTTGGGTTGTTGTATTGATTATTTGGTCGGCCCTGGAAATTTTGATTCGGGTGATTTTGATAATTATTTTGTAGGCTGTTATAATTATTTTGTTGGTATTGACCCTGTTGGTGATATGGTGGGTTATTGTTATGGCTCGGGTTGTTGTATTGATTACTTGGTCGGCCCTGGAAATTTTGATTCGGGCGATTTTGATAATCATTTCGCAGGCCGTTATAATTATTTTGCTGGTATTGACCCTGTTGGTGATCTGGTGGGTTATTGTTGTGACTCGGGTTGTTGTATTGATTACTTGGTCGGCCCAGACCTCTGGTAAGATTCCGAATCCGGGAAATATCTTCGTTGGTGAGTTGCCGCTCAGTGAACATTCCCTTTATGATGTGATTCATTACAGCGTTTGTATTCGAGGTATGGGTGAGACCCAGCACATGACCAAATTCATGTAGAAACAGAGTATGAATAGCTTCGGGAGGCCACTGGCGAAAAGCATTACCCTTGAATACAACAAAACTTTGGTTGTTTTGGGTCGGCCCAATATTGGCGTGGGCTTGCGATGTGCGATCGTTTCTGAAAAACGGATCGTTGTTATTAACAGAAATAGTAAGATTGGCGTTTCCGTTCGCCCTTTCGAATTTCCATGGAACGTGTGGGGCCCATTTCGACCACGCACGCTCACAAGACGCGGCCATAGTAGCTTGGGTGGATCCTGGAAGAACGCCCCTAATCTGGTATTTGAATGTATAGCCACTGGGCCATGTTCCGTTGCCACGCTGGCGCTTTGATAAAACTGGACTGTGGTGGTCTCCATCGTCTGCGGAGCACATGATGTGATGTTACCTTACGGGGGGAAATATTATATAACACAGTTGATGATCGAAATTTTGATCGAAAGGATAACGTAGGGAATTTTGAATATCTGAAATATTGCTTCAATTTGCAGCCCAAACTTAGGAGTATTAAGGTAGTATTACTATTAAGAGATGGATAAAATAAATCAAGGAACGAAAGGCCCGCTTTCGGCTTGTATTTTTAAGAAAATCAACAGGATTTTGGAAAAACAGATGTTATTATCGGCGGAAAGAAGAATATTTTGAGACGGGATTTAAATCACCAACCATACCCAATATATACATATATTTCTTCAATTATCTGGGTTTTGCTTGAAAGTCGATGTACATTGTAGATACTCAAGTTGGAATGTACCGCTTGAAACGATGTTATTGAATCCAGACTGCTTTTCTCTTGGTCCTCAGACCTGAGACAAGGTTTATTCACAGCGGATAGCGTCTGGAACAGCGTAACAGCCGATTTACAAAAAAATCCTATGCTACTCAGTCTAGTGAATCAATTTCATGCACAGCTACAAATAAAAGCCTTGATATAGACCTCCGTTTCACCGGGCTTCGCATTTAGTCTCTCTGTATATTTTTTATCCAACTGAAAATTCAAAGCCAATATAAAAGAACTATGATGGGAAAAAGGGAAGGGCACTGAGGCTCGTCAGAAAAATGTGTTGTCTTGGATTCGACATGCATCTCTGGCAGTTTTGAACGTTTCAATATTTAATTGGGTTCAGTAGTAGTCGCAGGAGCGACTTTACTACCAACCCTAATAACAGACCTAGAATTTTCGATACCCACCCGAGCTGCGTCGAAGCTAGGGCCCAGTGTTGACACTAAACTTCTCCACACACGTCTGAGTTTTAACGTTCTTTTGAATGTTCCAGTAACGACTCCTTTCCGACAGCAGAACACTTTGCGGTGGAAAGTGAGACACTCTGCATGCGACAGTTTCCGTATCTAACTCTAACTCGTGTGCCACAACAAGCCGGAGATAATGCCGGCGTCGGGTTTCGAAACTGCTTGCGTTGCTGCTCAACAATTCAGCTCTTAAAACCGGCTTTGCGTCCAAGATAATCAAACTCAAAAACATTAAGGATCAATTTGCAATGTGACTCTGACTACTTCATGATATTTTCCGTCGGGCATGAGGCCATATCGAAGCCACTAGCCTCGCCGTACCCGGATGCTAACACGGGTTGCACAAGACAGCTCTGCATAAACTGCCGAAATACTGGGCGGAGCGTACCCGGGCCCAGACATATCCCTTGTACACGCTGGAGATGTCGATTTTATCTGCGACTGGATGGGCGTGAAGGTTTGGACTGAGAATATGGAATGGCATGGTAAAGCAAAGTATAATGCGGCTCATCTGCAGAAATTCAACATGAACGTAGTAGAATTGAAGCCAGCATGATAAAAACCGCCATTGTTTGAAAGTGTCCACCCTGAGACAAGAGGCTTGGCGCATTAGTGCAATCCCAACAAGGATTTGATAATCTTTGTCACATCAATGCTTCGTAGGGATTGTTGGCGGAATAAGGCTGTTGCAGTCATGACCAGTATGTGGTGTGCTCAGAGTTATATGATTGATCAACTGCTTGGCCAGCCTCGGAGATTTAGTCGGTGGATCCTGTCAAAACCCATATCTGACTAAAATGACAACGCCGCACGGCTTCCGCCTCCTCATAACAAAAGCTGCGATCGTATGTTGTCAAACAAGGGTCGCAGTTCTTCTGAGATCTTCCCGCAGCAGGACGGCCAAACACCTGAGCTACATCTCATCAGGCCGACCATCGGCTTATTATGCTTCATCTTCCTACTCGACTCTTGGGTCACTCTAAACTAGACTTCCCGCCATCCCGGGATATCTCGAGATGATCAAGCCTATCAGTAGGCACCAAGGGCTGCTGAACCCTAATTTGAGGACGGACAAACGTATCGGATGTATTCCATAGACGTTGATTTCACTATAGGGCAGGCAGCAAGGTACTCCTTGGGTATCTGACTTATAGCTTCTTAATCAATTGACATCGTTGCTTGGTTTTTCTAAAGACATGGCTGATAGCTTCATTCTGATTTACAAATGAAATCTTGGAGTTAACCCTCAGACCCTTTGTCCACACGGAATGGGTCTGCACAGGCACCGATTCGATACAGAACAGATTCTCGATCTGCACAGATCATGGGTCTATAAAGACTATATCCACTCAGACTTTCCGTCTACACAGAACAGGTCCCTGGGTTTGCACAACATGTTCAGTTCAGATATAAAAAGGTATCCTCCTTTCCCTCTCCTTAACAGTAAATCGAACCCTGACTTAGCAGGTTGCCTATCTTGGCCTATGACTTATTTTGGCTTGTAACCCATCTTAGCTTGCGACCTATTTCGGTCTGTGCCCAATTATGGCCCGTGATATATTTTAGCTTGTAACCATTTTGGTTAGCTGTTGGATTTTTGCATATAAGCCCTTTTCATGTAAACTTCAATCATTTTTGACTTGCAAACGGTTCTTTGAGTGTATCTGTTGCCAATCAGGTTCCCATGTGACGATAATGAAACCCCCAATGGAACGCTAACATATGATATCCACATACGGCGAGTAAAGTGGTTTGATCTAAATCTTATAAGCCAACTTATCAGCTTGAATTGAGCGATTGCTCATTCGCTCATAATACTAGTAGTAACTTCCAAAGAAAGCAACCCCCGTGAGCTGTAGCTTGACTCCTTCGGATATCCACCCGACGGTTCCGGTTCTAACATGATCCGACAGTAAAAACCCGCTGTCAGACCTGCTTTTGTATAAAATACATACAAGTCTGCGGAATATAGGGCTTCCACCCCATATCGAGTGACTTGGTTACGATGTCCCTTGAACTTTGCTCACTTCTATTGCCCAAACCACATTTCTTATATAAATTTGCGCTAATTTGCGTTGCTACTCTGCATGGCTATTCGATGTTGCAGTCGAGGCTGGTTCCTGTTGTAAGACAGCTTACAGATAGAAGGCTGATTCCTCCTTTGTCTACCGAAGCTAATGTTCAGTGACCTCTCTATTATATACACTTTCACTGGGATGCCAAGGTTCTGAGCCATGGGGTTATAACTGAGGACTTGGGCGTGTTTTGGCCCCCCAACATTGTGGCTTCAACGAATGCCTGTCACATGGTTCAAGGCCATGATTGTCGGTGAAGCTCCACGGAGATGAAAACTCTGCAGATCATGCCAACTTGGACAAGCAACATCCGTTATTTATTATTTTAACAGTAGATCTCGAATGGTTTTTGGAGTTTGAACGGGAATACTTTTGACATCTTTACAGTGTCAAATACCTGTACCCACATCTACGCCTATGCAGGGATAAAGTTTAGACCCCCACATCTGTCACATTTTTATTATGGTGACCAGAATAATGGTTCAAGTGTTACAGAGCTTGATTCTGGGTACTAACCTTATTCTGGGCTGGTTTTATTGTGTTGCGTTTATGGTTTTCTTCCAGCCATAGCAATGCGTGGATCTTTCCAACCACCATTCTCATAGCACCACCTGCCACTTGTATTTCTGTCAAAGCCTCACGTCAAATATTATGTGACATAAAAAATAAGAAAGACATCCTTCTACAGGCTCAACTCGGCCAATTGCTCAATTTAGGCAAACTAGGCACCGCCAGACAAGCGACTAGGGTGTTTAACAGGAGGCACCGCCCCAACATACCGTATATCTACACCAACCACTCATCGAATCGACAATGCTTCTTAATGACGCTCTCGGGCGATATCCACTAGAATATCTATGCTTACATACCATTATAACCAACTAGGTAGTTCTAGCAAACGAGCCCGTGTGGGTGTTTAGAGCTCAGAGACTCGTTTTACCTTATAAGTGCATGCACATATCTCAAGATTATCTGGGGGATTCGTTTCCTCAGATACCACCCATCGGCTCTGGTTAGTTCTTCAGTACTAACACGTAGCTTTTTATATTTTATCATAGCTCGGTTGATACTTCTGCACGAACTTCCCTACAACCTCTTAACTTGGATCGATGGGGGATATTTATTTCTGGAATAGAGAACACCTCCATAAGAGGCTGTGGAAAATTTTGAGTGTAGAGTCGGCATTTGGAAGCGGATATCTTATCCCGATTCTTGGGGCGCAATAGCCTGTTCTTCGTCGATGTTGACATATGGGTGCCTAGCAGATACTAAAACCGTAAACACGGCTGCCGGCCACGATATGGAAAGGAATTACCACATCAATTGTATTGCCTGAGCAATAGTGGGAAGGTTGTTGATGGAAGGGTATCAAATGAACCGACGAACCTACGGAGATAACACCCGCCGATAGATCCCGATGCGGCCCTCTGGGATTTAGGAAGCTAGAGGGGTTGGATATTGTTATTGTAAGTGGTGATTATTGAGGTCCAAACAGCACTAGTGGTCAGATTGAAGCAAGGACTTTGACTTGTGGTAGGCCAAGTGAGAGTGACATTATGTAGATGAACATTGGCTTTATATAGAATATAACTACTAGGAAAAATTTAAGTGAATTGTGAGGTATAAAGATTGAGATAAGTAAAAGGGGGCTAGGGGAAGAGGGCAAAAGAAAGTATGGCTTTAACTCTAAATCACGGCAGAAAGTAAGAGTAAGGTAGAAACTGATGTAGACGAATATTTGCATTTATACTATAACAAAGTTGTGATAGCATGATGAGCTCAAGGTAGAAATATAGTCGACCGGCAATATTATAATGATGATACTTAGGGATATCCCTGTAGTATTATATTTTCAGTGATAATAACCTGAGAATGTCTGTATATGTGGAAGTATGTAGGCCTTCAGTATTTAAATATGTTATTGATGAGTGTATATCATAGAGCAGTATCTACCGCGGAGGCTATGTAGGTCTATATTGATACTGCAATTGGTACATGATGCATATTCTTTGTATAGAGCATGTGTGTTCTATGAGATAGGTATATGGGTAGCTAGTGCTTAATACTCGCTACTACATGCCTCTTTTAGAGAGTGTGGCCCGGCAATGCCTATGAGAATGGCTGCTCTACTATAGCAATAACAGCTATAGTATATATAATGAGTTTAAATCATTAACAGCTAATTTTCCTGTTCTGTATTGGTTTTTAATTAAAAAAGGATAAAATCCTTTTAGACGCCAATAATCTCCCTCCTAATTTTGCGGCTGATCTATTTCTGTTAGCTACATTGAATGTGTAATCAAACGATTTTCAAAGTTCTGATTTAGAATTGATGTTATGAATTAGCTACACAATCAGCTTATTTTCCTCCAGTTCCTTTATTAAACCGCCAGTGATTGTAGTGTTGTGAAAGCTGAGAGGGTTCCATGAAGTTTAGACTCTCTTGCCCCAGTTTGGGATGCCACCCGGTCGGCCCCCGTTGTTTGGAATGACGCCCGGTTGGAGCATATATGGAGAGTTGTATTGTGGATCTTGCTTCGGATTGTAGTTTTGGTTGTTAGACACGGCCCAATTGTACTGCGGAGTTGGTGTGGCGCTCGCATAGCTAATGGTGGTGGCTGAAATGACGAAAACCTGGATGAAATGCATTGTGTGAAAGATATCCGTATTCTTTTGAACTTTGATTTTTGGGTGGAATGAAGAAAACCAAAGGGACTTGCTTGAGGAATAGGGTTTTACTGAGAGAGATTGTTGATGTATTGATATTATGATAGAAAATCTAACGTCGACCTACCAGAGGTGTGGACGGAGGTGGGAAAATTTAATGAGGATTGTTTTGATGTAGAGAAGACTGCTGTTGATGTGGATGAGAAGTTCTAAGGATACTGTAGCCTGCTCTTATATAATCACATTTTCTGCTCTCTTGAGTAAATCCATAGAGAATATTACAACTATAGCAGACAATCATCGTCAGCTCAAGTTCCAGACGCAGCTTCGCCGGAATGTCTTTAGCAAGAACAGCTTTGTAACGCACTCGTCGTTTCACCTTTTGTTGACAGCAGTTTGGAACGATAACTGGGTGTTATCACAGTTAGTGCGGACAACCAAGGGTTAAGTAGACTTGGCGACGAAGTATAACCCCAAAGGGGAAAGCCGGGTCCTAAGATAGACTAGAGCAACGTGCACCACAGCCTCAGGGAGAGGTCACAGGAGTAACGGGTTTAAATATGTTTTAACAAATTTAGATATTCTATGCTGAAGCCTGGTCCGCTCAGTTCTGACTAAGACAAAAAATTCCCTATCCATATAGGCACTGGACCCACCCGCTACATTGAGGCTCTGGTTCAGAGGCTTCAAAATACTATCGGTAGGGCTAGCTTATGCCTCAACCTCCTACGAGGTATATGTGTTGAACACTTAGCGCTAAGTCGAATCAGTTACACATTTAATAAGGGTATACAGTAAATTGCCCTTCTATTTCAAGCTAAAAATAGTACTTTCTAATACTTTTGTACCCAATTTCTAAGACTCATTTTCATTAGACTATATTATTCTTTTGTTGGCAAATTCATTTCGATACTTAACCTTACCACTGAAATACATCCATTCCCATAATACCAAGAGCTGCCCCAACCCCGCAGAAACCCGGCCCCCAATACTAGGCTCCCGTCTCCATCCGGACGATCCACGCGATGTATCCTTCGATAAGCACCTTGAAATCGTCGCGTCTGGCTTAGGGAAAAGGTGCGATTATTGTGATGACCCCGCTTAACTGAACTTCACCAAGCAACTTGTGAATACTAGGCGGATTGGGCTACAGTTTTGATGATTTTACCTGCGTCTGTCGTCTCCCTAGCTTCCTTATCCCCAAATTTATTAACCATTAGCAACTGCATTAGACGGCGTAACGAGGTACAGAGAACGAGCCTAGCCACTTACGATCTTGTGCACATATTCTTTTGACCTTCATATACCCTATCACTGCCAACTTATACGACAGGAGACCAAGATGAACTCTCATGTCTCAGCTTTTTATGATCCTGAGGCGCTGGGAAGGTCATTTTCCTGGCTAGAAGTTGATGACTTGGTCATATAGGGCGCGAACTTTATACGAAGGAAACATATGAAAACAGACTGCTGTATGTTCAAAAATACGCTCAACCAAGTGACCGATTCATTGGAGAATGGAGAGCTTAATGATGTTCCCCTTAATCCCTGCATGGCTTTCCGGGTATGAGGCCTGTGTTGTCGATGTTATATTTTATTCAACAACAATGTTGTAATATATCATATATGGAGTAACTTGTCTATTCCGTTGTTCTGCTATCGAGACTGCTATGCGATCACTACTTATATATACTATCTACAGGAATCTGATTGCAGAGATTTCACTGAAATCTCTTCCATGAGCTCTCGCAATAGTGAAACCCTTGGGTCACGTGTAATGTGCTCGATCAGCCGCATATCCTATGTGGCTTTACTGGGTGGCTAGGGCGTTGTATTCTGACATACAAATGGTCATCAAGGTTTAAGGCGCAGCCTTTCTCGATTACCATAGTGCTGCTATTAACTGCCATAACAGAGGCACCTGCAAGGTACTCACTTCTTGATGGTGCGCTCGTCGACATCCTTCGTCAAAGTATTGGTGAGGCGACAGAGCTACAGCGAACCGCAATATAATACAATAGAGGGTCACGGTCAGCGCAAGGTAACGATGGTGAAATATGGGTACATGCCTCTCGCGATCTGTCACGCCGGCTGCTTTATGTGTGGAACGAAAGCCCCCTGGGAGAATACCTGTCGTATTGCGACAAGAGTTTCATGGCGGTGCAATCAAGAAAACCAAGATTGGGGTAGAATTATCGGAAAGATACGGCTGCAACAACCTGGGAGATAACCTTCTCCGAAATCGAAAAGAAGGATGAAGAACCAGCGTTGTTGTTACTGACCTGTTCACATCAACCCTTAGGAAATTTCTCGAGAATCTATGGGAGGGTGAGCAATCAGATGAAGACTTCGTTTTCCAGGGTAGGTTTGTCTTGCTGTTTAAACTATGAATACTGCATAGTAATATGATCTAGACAGAATAAGATTCTGCTTCTTGCTTCGTATTCGCTTATTAAATAAAAACCTCGAAAGTTACAATGCTGTAGAAACTGAAGCGGCTAATGCAACACGATTTGCTGTTGCCATCGTTTACGTTTGCGACCACTGATTGTGGCGATCAAGGGGCATATGATAAATCACGTATGTTCTAGAAGTGATCACGACCTGGGTGTGGCCCCAGGATAATGGAAAGGTCATGTTTGCAAGGATATTGCAATATTCTCTGTTTATCCTGTCGTACATTCAGGGGCGCGAGAACTTTTAGCTAAACAGGAACCATTGCCCGCTATGAAGGATGTTGTGAGGATCATCGGGAAAGTTATTCGGCAGGAAAATATGTTGCGAGTGAGTAGCAAGTGGGATGCTCGGGAAGGAAGCAATGATTATAGCCCATTTAGAGTACCTAAGTTGATATATGGCGTCTAGATCCTCAGATTTACTCCTGTATCACGAATGGGGATCAGAAAATACAACCTGCCTCGGCACAGCCCACAGCATCGCATGGGTCTTTGACAACCAAGGCAAGTACGACGAAGCCATGCAGTGGTACGAGCGAGCCCTCGCCGGCAGAGAGAAGGCTTTGGGCAAGGACCATCCGGACTCCCTCGCAATGGTCAACGGCTTCGCGCCCGTCCTCGACAGTCAAGCGACCTACGGTTTAGACAGTCTTTGTCGCATATAAATAATGCGCAAAACTAAAAGATGAGGTATCGTAGGGCCCGTCTCGCGTATGGCTTCGAGAACTAGTCCAAATAGCCAGAGATGGGTTCAGCTCCTTAGTTAATACCTAGAACTAGCTCTGACATTTTATCAACTTCGTGCTTCGTTATAACCATTTTATGTCACCGCTCCTCATGATCTCACAATTACCCTCCACAGAAGCTAGAGCGACCCGCCGAATCTTGCTTAACTTATTCTGTGTTTCGCCTTCCTCAAAAAGCTCTCCAATGATAGTTTTGGGATGAAGGCTCACCAGCGTAACTACCTTGCTACCACATATGACCAAATATCGTTCCTCGATATTTTTCCATAGGTTGGACATCGGCGCTGACATTTTGTCTAAGGGTTGCAGTCGTAAGGGTCTAGGAGGTAGGGCTAACAAACTTTTGTTTTGATACAGTCTATCAGAATAGCTTGTAAAAATCCTCATCTACAAATTTATAATTTATAGTTTTCAGGCGGATATGCCCGTGTTGTTGTGGGTCGTCAATCATGGCTTAGCTGGAGGCTAGCTACATTTCTCGGATGTGGAACGATTTTGCAGGCTCCTTTTTCTTTGCAGCCCGTCGAAGCATAGCAGTCATATAGCACACATATAGTTTAGCCCCGCATTTACGAGCGACGACGCCAAACCAGACGCAGCATGGACCCGCTGTCGGTCACCGCCAGTATCATCGTCGTTATACAAGGCATCGCCGGGTGCCGGATGATATATTCCAGCGCCAAGAACGCGCGTGAGGACATCAACAAACTTCAAGCACAACTCCTCAGCGTCCAGGAGCTAACGACACGCGTCCAGGAGCTTGTCCGTGGCCCAGACGGCCAACGACTTTCCGGTTCAGCGAGCTGAAGAATGCACTCGAGGGCTGTGACACCAAACTGCAGCAGCTCAAAGATAGACTGGGTTCTGGAAATCGCCCAAACCGAGAACTTATCAGCGCGAACCCTCATCCATTCCTCGATAGTGGTAATGCGAGTGATACATCGTCTAAAAGTACTTTTACCGATAAGTAGAATGATATTTTTTATACATTTAGTTTCCCAGAGCTACTCTAGTAATCCCTTTTTTGGTTGTTGTGGCACCGTAGTCGGTAGCCTATATGGGTGTGACACACGAGTAAGTATATATTATAACCAAAAATTTAAAATTAATGCTGAAGTGTTAATGCTTTGGTAATTTAAATCCCGCAAAATTATTGCGATTATTTACCCTATTTCTAGCTAGTGTATATTATGGGGGTTTCATAATTTAAGCTTTCCTCATGATTACATGATAGGTCAATTCTATAACTTTGTTTTGACCCTTTAAGTAGCATTGAAGATATATACATCCAAGTAGTATATTCTAATGATTTATTGATATTTCGCCTAGGCTGATGTTCCCACGTTTGAGAGGCTTGTTTGAGGGTGAGTTGAAGGTCAAAGGTCGAGGAGATTATCCTTTTTGTTGATGAATAGGCAAGCATTTGTCTCTTTGGGCTTAAGGGATTTTAGCAAGCAGCCAATTCTAAAGTATTATTCTTGATATCCCCATTTATTGCATCCAGGTGTATCTACCGGCATCTGAGGACAAAGACTACATAAAGCTGCAAACGCGGGGTCGGCAACAACAGCACCATTTGCTGTATACCTTATATTCCTAACAGCGCCATTTCGATTGGGTCGTCCAAATTGGCATCCTGCTTGTGCGCACCGTACCATTACGGCATCTATTGTTGCGGCGTCAGGAGGACACAAATAATGTATAATCAGCGCAGGTCCCAAGTTCGTCCCAAGTGAGGCCTTCGCGCAAAAAGCAAGCACACCAATCAATTTAACCAACATCATTTTCTCAAAGAGGTCTTAGGTAGAGATTGCAGTGTGAGTTTTTTTATGAATCTTATGAAGATGTAATTTATTGATTGATAGTAGAAAATGATTTGAGCTTAGAAGAAATATCGGTTGCTGAGGGTATAAAAAGTGTATACTTGAAGTGGCGTTTGATAAAGAGGGTCGAATTAGAAAAGGGGAATATATATAATTTTGAGAAGACAGGATTGCGGTTAGCTAGATCGAAAAGAGGGAAAGTTACTATATAGTTTACTCGAAGCGAGGAGGGTTTCTACATGTTAGCTTACCCGAAGCGAGGAAAGTCACACTATAGTTTACTCGAAGCGAGGAGGGTTTCTACATGTTAGCTTACCCGAAGCGAGGAAAATCACATAGTTTAAGCAAAAGTTTGTAAAAAATTTTTGAAGGAGGAGGTCTCTGCATAATTCTTGAAGATGAGGTTAGCATTACAAGTAGAACTGGCCATACGTGAGCAAGCTTATAACTCAACTGTTTTTACACCTGCAACAATACGGCTGCACACTAGCAGTTTAGTTACAAAATTGATACGTGAGATTAATATCGGATACACTCAACACAATAGTTGTTTGATATCATGTAAGATTGTGTTGGAATTAGTACATGGTCGGATCTTTAGCCCTTCGCGCAATTAACTTCCTAGCTGTATCAATTATCCTGTTGAGGGAATATCATTGTGTAAGTCAGAAGAAAAATAAGAATTCTAACATAATCTCATCCTCCTCTCCTATATATACAACCTCTTCCAATATTGTCCCATGTCTGAACTTCGCTCACTTACTTTTGAACACAACCAACCGATATATCCACTATTATCCACAAAAAACCATTTTCAAAACGATTTATAGTATTCACCCGTCTGCTCGAACACGGCCTCTTTTTCTGAAAACAAAATGCTATTAATTAAATTGATTAGCATGATGGCCTTCTGTGTGAAGGCCTCTATTGCTCTGGATACACAAGGTGCTATGCTTATACAATACGCTTGTGGCAAATCTGTTGATGGGCACGCTCAGCGGAGGAATTGTGCTCAGGCAGGATGCAAATATGTCCAATTTCCCGCCGACACTAGATTTAAGCTCCGAGAAAGTGATAACTTTTATATTACAAACGATAGCAGATCACTATGTGGTGTTTGTCCTCAGATGCCTGCACTTCAACCGGGATGCTTTGGATGGGGTTTCGACGGTTAGTACATGAGTGCTGGTATTATAGGTACGATTCTTTCGATGAAAGAGTTATCGAAATTTCCACCTTAACTAATAAAAACAGCAAAAAAACACTCTTAGCTCCGAACAACCTTCTGCTTATCTTTTAATTTTTCTCCGATTATTTAACATAACGTTTATTTGACCAGTTTGACCAGCAGACGGATATCAATAAAGTACATGACTATAGATTTGAAGGTCTTTCATATCACTAAGATATTAAATACGGGTGGAACATCATAAATATTCATGCAATTATGTATCACAGTCTTCTATACTTGAATTACTATACTACCTATGTTCACACGGTTAATGTAGTTAAGGACGCAACACTTTGGTGTTACGGTGTCTTTAGGTTCTTTCGCATATAGTTCAGTTTGCTAGCATATATTCAGCAAGTAATAGAACTGCAGACATTTTTCGAAACCTATAAAAACATTGTGTGTTTTGATCAAAGCCCCCACACCATCTACAGTAGTAAAGTTGCTTCTAGGAACAATTCTTTATTTTTACATGCAAATTTTCTGAAGTAAGCAGTAAAATGATGGCTTAGTTATTTAATCTAGCATCAAGGATGATTTATATTAGGTTATATTATCAAAGTTTTGCTGATATAACTAGCAAGTAGTTGTAACATCTATCAAGCGCAGCTTTTCAAAAGAAAGCTAGTCCAGTTTTCAAACAATTCCTAAAACTAACAATGAGTAGGAGGATAAGTGGTAGATAATATATGAATTTAATCAGATTAAAAATATATAGATGGATCATGGTTGAAGCTAGTAGGATTAGCATAACTGGACTTCTATTTAATTGGTGAGTCGGAGCGCCGACTGATGATGTTCTAATCCAGGCTCTACCAAACAAGCGACTTAAATTCATAAAGCCACAATATATAATCTGCATGAACATGCTAATGTGATAGGGGTGGCATGGTCAAATCCGCTAGCAGCGCCGTGCCAGAAAGCGATTTGGCCTCGCCACTGCCCTGGCCAAACGAGAAGGTCGAAATAGGGACTCATGCGAGCATAGGCAGGCTTCACTGTCCGTTATGTTTCTACGATCCGTTGAACTCTTTTGTCAGAAGGACACACACATACGGATCCAAGTACAACATGTGGAGACACTGTCTGAAACAGCACCTTAAATACCAGAACGAGCATTATCCATGCCCTTATCCGGAATGCCAGTTCCAAGCCATCGAGGAGCAGGAGTTCAAGCGCCATCTACAGCTCAAGCATGGTCTACACATATCATGTACACGTCAAAATTTTAGGGAAGCAAACGAGGGTAGGTTATCGCAGACACGGGCAGAGGCATAATTATTTCCAACTTGTATGTAACCTTAGCAAACGGTTGAGTTATTATATAATAACTCCCGGAACACGCCGTTATGGCACTGCACTGTAAATCTTATATATAAATAAGTCACGGTACCAAATAAGTCACGATACCCAATATCTCACAGGTCATATTCAATCTGGTCGATTACTGTACAAAGCACAACACTCCAACACAAATTGTTTTGAATGCACAGCTGGCTAGCCATCATGATACCCGAATCCTGCGTTTCAGTAGCCAGAATATACTCTCCTTCGTCGTCATCGGTCTCGATTTCGTCATAGGCGCCAGCCTCCTCGTCGTTGTTAACTTCACTATCCCGAAACCTGTTAAAGTGACAGTCATCACGATGCTTGTCGAATGAAGAAGTGATAGAGATGGTAGATTCATTGGAATTAGTCTCATGGTATAACAAAGTTTCGAGAGCATGATGAATTAAAACAAGAAATCGAAGACACTGGCGGAGCCATGCGTATGATAGTAGGAAACATCTATGCCATTCTCTGGGTCAAAGAAAAACAACAAGAACAACACAATTGATCTATGTCCAGTTTACCGCTTATCTCCTGTCCAGTTCGGCTATCTATGGGCCAGTGTCTAGTTCACAGCTTATTTCCTGTCCAGTCCAGCCGCTTATGACCGAATGTCCAGTTCACAGATTATTTCCATGCCTAATTCATAAAGTTACCTCCTCATTTGCACATATCACAATTTGTCTATTTATATCTATATTCCGGACCGTTACGTATTTAGGACATCAAGCAACAATTTAAGTAAAATCTGAGCATACACATAGCAGCCTATCTAGTCCCCTTGAGACATCTTGTGTGTTAGCTTCATACCTTTTGCCTGGCGTTCACAATTCTTACACCTGGTCTCCATTGCTCATGAAAATGGTCGTGATATACGTGCCTGGCACCTTGCAACCTTCTAATGCCGTAATATTGATTTGGTCGTCCTAACTGCCGTCGATGGTAACCGTAATCCTACCTTTTTGAAACGATCGTTTAATGGTATTAGTAGACTTGCACATGCGCTCCCATGCTTCACCAACCCAAGTTGTCATTATAATCCTCTTGTATCCTGCTGCAAACTTCCCTGTCTCCCATTGATTAATATTTTGTTCAAAGGGGCGAAGGGAAGCCTCCGCAATATAATCTTTGAATGGCTTGTTGACAGAGACATCTAGTGGCTACTCATCGAGGTTAATGGTCCAAGTTAAAGCACTTGATGCTTGGAAACTTTTCTGCACTGGCCCCTATTGGCATCTGATATCGAAAGGAGGAGGCCGAGCTGGGGTGACCTAACTTTGTCAAGGATACCGGTATGTTAACATTCTAGGCTCCATCGGCCAAAAATAATCCAGAATGCAATGTAACTTTCGAAGAGCCGAGTCACCGTCCGGCGGCCATGACGTCCGAGCTGCAATGAGACAACATGGGTTGACGGAAAGTGACGGCCTAGTGTGAGCGAGGATCAAAGTCGGAGAAGCAATAAAATTTTCGCGCGAACCGACAGGGGACTGATGGAGCTGAGTGTCCAGGCAACAGAGCCAGCTGAGCCCCTTGACCTTGCATCGAGCAAATAGTGTAGATGACGGAGTTAAATGGCTAGAAGAGGTGGAGGAACGAGCCCCTCTAACAAGCGCCCTGACATCGATTAGTTAAATTGAGCGCCAGTGTTTCTTAGTCGAAGGGTGTTTCTTCTCTATTCTTCAGTCTCTCCATTTGTTTAGGGAATTATAATTCGTAATATCAATCCGTTCGAGCCAAGGTAATTCCGTCTTCCCGTTCAGTTTGTGCTGCAACCCCCGAATTTCTAACGGATGTATAGATGACCGATCTCCTCCCGACCGGGACAACGTCAAAACCATTCCGTCCTTCTCCCACCTCAAGTTTCTACCAGGAGGTACTCCCGAGTATGGTCAGGAGGCGTCTTGAAAGCGGTTTTCAGAAAGAAAAATTCGATTCATACCTGCATGTTCTGTCAGAGTTCGATAGCAGCTTCGAGGGAAATAGCGGAAGCCTTCTAAATTCAGCGAATTGCCTCTTAAAGATCGTTTGCCTTCTCCCATTTCTACAAACCGAGGAACAATTCAGACTCGTCGGATCGGTAATGACTAGTTCTCAAAAAGAAACATATCTTGCTTTTCTAGCATCCTATCGTCGAGAGCAAGCCCGCCCGTCCGACTGCGGTATCTCAGAGGAAGATAGGCTCGAACCCGGCCCCGATACTGAACCAGGTAGACTTCATTGCGTGGATAAGGGTCGCCGTAATACAAAGAAGCGGAATTTACGAAGATCATCATTAAGGTTGAAGGAAGCAGCACTGAGGAAAGCTTCCTAGAATTGCTTTCAGATGCAAGAGTTGATTTCCTCTTGCTTATTGTTGATGATACTTGCCTGTCGGTATTCAAAACTCTTCTTTGAGGTTGTACCTATTTTTTATTGTAATTACACAAGAATCGCTCGAACGGATTGCGTTCGGCACAGCTTTTTTGAGATCAGACATCCTCAAGAGTCACGACTCGATCGTTCACCAAAAGCAGCACGGTGAACTGTTCGATATTATGAACAAGGATCATAAATATAAACCCGCCTTAGTGAAATGAATATGCGAATCAGTTTCTCACTGAGAATATGTGACGGAGATTCAGTACTATCTTTGGATTGAACTGCATCACATCTGTTTATCGCGATACTTGTCGAAATACTAGGGACTCTATCCCTACAGTCATCCACGAAGGTTTGCCGGTTTGGTACATTTATCTTGTTCGAATATTTAGTTGAAAAGGAAAATTCTTCCCCACCTGCACAATCAAGATCCGAATAACTTGTATCAAGGACCGGATAAGCTCAAAAGTTCCAGGAACAGTACACTGAGGTCATGGTTCTTCCACCGCATATACGTTATCTCCTCGGTTGCAAGAACCAATGACATACGAAATAATCGCCGTTCCGATTTGGCAAGACCTCAGAGTCTCCGTTCCAAGTCGCCTCGCTCGTAGAACCATTTCATTTGAAGCAGGAGACCTTGTATCTGTTGCGCTTGACGCTCATTCTCCTTTTGGAGAAAATTTATCCTTTCGGTCAGTTGCTGCACTTGGTTCAGCAGTTCCTCTTGCCTTTGCTTTCTTCGCTTTCGAAACCTGGAGGAAGCTTCGGCGTTCTTTCGTCGCTTGTCGCCGGCTGCTTTTGAAGCCGAATGCACGTCAATGCGGTCCAACAAAGCTGCAGGTTCTAAGAATTTCACAGGCTCTGGGAACTTTATCGGCACTAGCGGCGATATAGAGAGCAGAGAAGAAGGACTACCACAGAGTCCAGGGCGGCGCTCTTCTGCATGAGAGGCTGTTCTTTGGTCCCTTTTTTCGGAACTTGGTAAGACCGGATCTGCAGAACAAATAACATGGATTGCATCGCTATTAGGCACGCTACATTTGTTCGAGGAGTAAGCTTAGTTATCGACGAGTATATGCAAAATATCGCAGTTCGCCTTAAAGCCGGTGGACTAACTTTGGGTTTATTATGGCATCGAGAGACATCGGATATGGCGGCATCTCGTCGACTTAGTCTTGAGTAGCAATTGATGACGAATTTTGATGCGATATGGGAATGGGTGTGGATCGGTTTGCACGCTTTCGGATTCTGTGCGGGCAGGATCATGTTATAGCATAGCTGGATCTTAGCAATAATACTATCCTCGGAGAATACTCTGCTACCGGGGAAGCGGATTCTTTTCCTATAGCTTCTACAACCCCTTTTGAGAGTTGCTTCCTGGCACAGATTATCAGATGCACCAGCAGCTCGCCCTTCGAAATTTGCCGTCTGACCATTCACATAAGCTGATTTGAAACACACCGATCGCCTTGACCATCTATGCAACAGCCTTCAGCTCACTAATTCGGCCTAGGCGCAGACATGGGATAACGTAAACTGGCGAGCGACAGCATTGTATACGCTTCTCCTTCTCGGTGTCCCCGTTCATCTCAACGGTTCAGGTTGCATAATTCTCTATGCCGGTGAGGGATATCTCACAGACCTTGGAAGCTTACCAGCAGTACAGCAAGGCATCTGCTAAGAACTTTCACCAATACTTGTAGTGAGAACTGCTCCCTCCGACCTTATAGCCTAATATTGCAACGGGAATGCCGATGTCGGTCTCACTTTCATAGATGCTTGCAGATATATTCTAGTAATGGACGCGTCGAACGGTCTTTCAACCAAATAGAAGTCCCAGCGGCTAGCTGTATCAAAAATTATTGGAGAATATCTGATGCGCCGTGAATTTTCCTGCAAATATTCGTTTTGTGTTCTCGCACCTAGAAGGTGGATAGGAAGCTTTTACGACGGATAACTATAAAACTCATAACAACGGTGACGAGCACGGATCGAAAGGAGGCCAGTAAGACTCGAAGGCCACTTTCCGATCAGTCAACTATGCCAAAGGGAAACTACTAGGATCTAGGATTCAGGTTCTCCGGGGCTCCGGATGACCACCTTGTCTACAACCCAGGATACACTGCTCCCGCCCCTCCTCACCATTGGATTCAACAGTTCTTAGATATGCACTCTGTTTCCTTCTTCGATAATCATGAGAAGCCTAGATATTATCAAGGGTCGTTAGCTCATACCATCATGGGTTGCTACCGATATTGCTGTGAGATGATGTTCTGTATGGCACATAAAGAGTGTTCCTGGCAGCAGAACTCCACCGATGGTCTCGTTGGCTACCTAATATCTCATAAGTCTCAAACAAATGATTTGGTATCGAAGGCAGCGACCAGCATGAATGAATCTTGTCGGAACGAGTAACATCGTCGCTTCCTACCTATAAACATATAGCTTTTCCACTGCTCCACTACTTAAGTTGAGCGGATACGCAAATAGCGTATTTATTGGTGGTTTTTTCCAGAGCGTAATAGCTCGTGGAATCGCTAGCATTTATTTACTATTTATTCATTGATAAGACCACGAAGATGCTTTGCTACCGTTGTGAGTTTGTGCAGATTTTCATTGAGGTCAAAATAAGTCTTGTCAAAATCTTGCCAACATGAGACCATGTGTTGTCGTGCTAAGCGCTGGGTCCCCACATATGGCTATAGAGTCAGTCACACAGTGGCTATGTCAGGATATAGTAGTTGATGTCAGAATATAAGGGCCAGGCTACTAAGCAGCGCGGAAATTGTGATTACTGACCGACGACCTTACAGGTAACGGTGATGTCGCGAGTGAAATAAACGATCTATCGTGTTTTTACTAGAGTTCTGTGTAGAACACAAGTCTACGCAGAACGCAAGTCTACACACAATGCCGGTCTACATTGAACTCTAGTCTACATAGAACTCTAATCTACACAGAGCACCAGTATACACAGAACTCCGGTCTACAAGGAGCACCAGTCTACACAGAGCTCCGGTCTACACAGAATTCCAGTACATTGCAACCTCAGACCCCACTTTTTATTTTTATTTAAATTGATTAAAATTGATATATGTTAATAAAGAATATATAAATCTCCGATTCCCGAAGTCAAAATTATATAAACTCTGGCTCCTTTTCCGACATTCCTTTCTCCCGTGCTATCGCCCTTTGAACAACCTTTGGTAACTAAAACCAGTTGCTGCAAATTAAAAACGCTAAATTCAGAATCCCCCATCCAATTCTTCTCGCTCGTAGAACCATTTCATTTGAAACAGGAGACCTTGTATCTGTTGTACTTGCCGCTCATTCTCCTTTTGAAGGAAATCTATCCTTTCGGCGAGTTGCTGCACTTGGTTCAGCAGTTCCTCGTGCTTTTGCTTTCTTCGCTTTCGAAACCTGGAGGAAGATTCGGCGTTCTTTCGTCGCTTGTCACCGGCTATTTGGAAGCCGAATGCACGTCAATGCGGCCCCACAAAATTGCAGGTTCTGAGAAGTTCATAGGCTCTGGGAATGCCGTCGGTCCTGGTGGCGATATATGGAGCAAAGAGGAAGGATTATCACAGAGTCTAGGGGAGTAGCCCTCTGCATGGGATGCTGCTTCTTGAGCCCTCCGTTCAGGGTTTGGAGATATTTTCAAACCGGAGACCGCGTCTGCGGAATACGTAGCATAAAATGCATCGCTGTTGGGCGTTCTATTTCGGTTCGAGGAGTAAGCCCAGTTATCGACGAGTAAATGCAAGATATCGCAGTTGGGCTTAAAAGCAGTTGACTAACCTTGGGTTTAATATAGTATCGAGAGACATCGGATCTGGCGGCATCCCCGTCGGTTTGGCCTTGAGCAGCAATTGATGGCGAATGCTAATGCGCTATGGGAATGGGTGTGGATCAGTTTGCGCGCGTTCGGATTCTATGCGGGCAGAGTCATGTTATAGCGTAGCTGGACCGTAGCAATAATACTATACTCAGAGAATACTCTGCTACCGGGGAAGCAGGTACCTCTCCCATAGCTTCTACAAAACTTGTTGGGTATTGCTCCCTGGCGCAGAATCTTAGACGCACTAGCAGCTTGCCCTTTTCGAAATGTGCCATCTGACCACTCACTTAAGCTGATTTGAAACACATCGATCGCCTTGAGTATGCCATACGCCTTGAGAGACAGTCATTCCGCATATTACCACTTTAGTCAGATCTCTATACAACCGTCCCCGTCTCACTAGCTCGGCTTTAGCACGGACATATACAACGTGCCAATGGCGAAGGGTAGTATTGCAATATACTTCGGCGTTCATACTCTCCTTAATGGTCCGGATTGCATAATCCTCTATACCAGCGGGGGATATCTCACAAACCCTGAAAATGTACTAGCATCACAGGGAGCCACCCGTCACAAGAGCGTTACCAATGCTGCAGTGAGAACTATCAATCGTGGAGATTGCTCCCTTCAAACTTATCAGCCTAATCTCACAATGGGAATACCGATGTCGGTCTCGCTCCTCATAGACGCTTACAGGTACGTTCTAGTCATGGACTCGCCGAACAGCCTTCCAACCAAATAGAAGTCTCAGCGGTCAGACGTATCATAAATTGTCAAAGAGGATTGAAAGAACCCTATAGTTGCGCCGGAAAATTTCCCGTAAATATATGCTTTATGTTCTCGCACCTAGAGACGGATATGAAGCTTTACATCTGATAACACGATCAGATCTCACAACTACGGTGACGAAGACGGATCAAAATGAGAGCCAGGAAGATTGGAAGCACTCCTTCAAATCAGCCAACCGTCCCACAAGGAAACTGCCGGGGTCTAGGATTCAGGTTTTCTGGGGCTCCGGATGACCACCTTGTCTACAACTCAGGATACACTGCTCCCGCCCCTCCTCACCATTGGATTCAACAGTTCTTAGATATGCACTCTGTTTTGCTTCTTCGGTAAAGCTGAGGGAGCCTAGATTATCCGCAGGGGTCATTAGCTCATACCACGATGGCTTACTGCTTTTGCTGCTGATGTTGCCGTGAAATGATGTTCTGTATGGCACGTAAAAGAAGTCCTTGAAGCAAAAATTTCCCCGATGGTTTAGTTAACTGCTTAATATCTCTGAAATTTCAAGAAATGATTTCGTATTGAAGGCAGATCGACCAGCATGAACTAATTTTTTTGGACAAGAGAACGACTGTCGCTTCCTGGCTATAGACATATTCCAAACCAGTAGCCTTGCCACTGCTCCAGTACTTGAGTGTAGCGGATAATCACTTGTAACCAATCACTTGTAACCAATCTTACGCAATGAAACAATGCCAGTGAAATCCTCGTCTAAATGTATCTAGTATAACATCATGGGCTTCTAATATTTGTTTCATTCTACTCAACACTTGCATTACGCATCAACAAACGTCTAATTTATATATCAGCTGGATAATCTCCTTTAGCTCCCTAGATCTTTCAAAATCTTGCCTTGCTACCTTGGTAGGTTGGCTACTTGATCAGTGATCCTCACACGATGTGTGTATCGCAGGGCTTCGAACCCGGTATAAGACCCAGATCCTTACCGTATATAATACGCTTTAAGGCCTGTATAGGTTTCGGCGAGCGGTCTTAAATTGGGCAACGCGCCATTCGAGGCACCTCCCATATCGGGTTTGCGGGTCACCAAATATTACGCTAAAGCCAAAGTGTTCTTAAAGGCTTCACCTCTGACCCTTTTCAAGCCTTTAGATCCCGCGTGTGACAAAAAGAAGATCCAAATACAATTTGGAAACACTAGAAACAGGCGTATTACAATCAACGAATAATCAGGATTTATGAAGACACACATGTGAAGGATGCGGCTAGTCATTTCATACCGAAGACATACTACGTATAAATATTAGGAGTAACATGTGTTTTTGAGTCAAGTCGGGTCGTTTCGCGTGCTGCAGGCGGAAGTTTCCGGTTTAGTACGGTTCGGACCGGTTTCGAGAAACCTCAGATAGGAAAGGCGTCCTTTTTAGACTTATGTCTTAATTAGGAATCAGCCGAACGGGACACTGACTGTAATAAACGGACATATTGATAAAGTTTTACCATTTCATCGATGCTAATTCTGGCTAATTACAGAAATATTGATTATTTTTTTATCGATATGACTTTGCTGTGTCGGAGTTTAAGGGTATAGTATGACAATTCGTATAGAGGTCGACGCAACGGTCAGTTATATTGAGCGATCTAAACAAAACTGAAACGGTGATAAGTTTAACTAGCATTCGCCTAACCAGACATCATGCTCTCTCGATTAGATCCCACAACGGCTTTACTACAGTTTAAGTGCGAGATCTTATTTTGCGATTCGCATAATTACGATCTCTGACTTGACACTCGATATACACGGTCTCATCTCAGGGATTTCGTTCATTTTCGGAACCTTTTGCTAATATTGATTCAAGCGCCACCGATAGCTCAGTGTAGTAGGCCGGTGTCAAACAGGCTTATACACCTTCGTCAACATCCTGGTTTGTCTTTTTGACATCCCTCCTTTCACGTAGCTGCTATGGCACAAATAAGGCTTCGTGTTCCAAAAAGCAACATGAACAACACATATTTGGATAATCTTGGGAGCTTAGTCCCAAGGCAGATATTTACCTTGCTACGGAGTGCGGATGGGTATGTTCAAGGCAGATACCTCTTGCTTGATTTCAGCCAAAAACTTGTGCCTAGATCGCCTAGGCTAACATATCCAACGGTTACACCACTAAAGCACGCCACAAAAGCCAACTGAACAAGAGCTGACTTCATGCATGAGGTCAAAAAGTTGTTCATAAAGAGTCATTCTTAAACATGAAAAGGAAGCCCTAGCAAGTACGATTACCTTACAGATCGGTGGGGCGAAGGGTCGATGTTTGTATAACTTTACGTAAATTGTAAAAGAGGGGTACGAAGTCATGACCGGGGAGACCTGTCTGTCATAGGAGATCAGGATTGAAAGCTAAACTTCTGCAGGGAGAGTTCAGCTATCTTGCCCGGACATTCGGCGATTAAGTCTTAAGGCAGAAATTACCGCATACTGGCTAGCTACTAAGTCACGTTACTGTAAAATAAGACCCTCAACCTTAACAGCACAGCCTCTCCAGGGTTGATTGAGCCCTTGTATACGAGCCTGTAGTTCGTTTGCATTTTATGATCTGTGGAATTCGTAAGCCATTTTGTGAGCAGTCTAGGCTGCGATGGGAGTAGGCACCAGCTCGGGAGCATAAATCACTCAATGTAGCTCTCCTCTTCCTCATTGACAAGAACGCTTTGCAAATCGCAATCTATGAACAAAAAGCAGAGCTCGGAGACTTTTAAGGATTATTCTCATAGTAAAGATCTATTTTACAAACAGTCGCACGATAGAACACCAACAGTTGCAAAAATTACGATTCCCTTTACCTCAAAAGCCGGCAGCAGCTAAGTCACAGTCGTTCAAGATTTTTGGTTGTTGACTGAAATTAAGACAGGTACTCAAAATGGTGTTGCTAACTTGAAAAACTCGATAGCAAATCCGGGAACGAAGTCGTATACAGACCGTAGCCTATTACAAAAGCCGCAGCGACAGTTTGTTAATACCGGTAGGGTTACTCGTGTCCTGGGCCAAAATTCCACTGCTGCGTGCTACCACGCAAGCCCGACGACCAGCTTTGCCGAAATAAATCCAGACACGAATATCTTCCCTACCACGGCATCTGACAACCCACAATTATATGTACAGGAGCCTGTAGTGCCAATCAAGGAGGCAGTCCCTAAGGAGCTGCCTGCGAATATTGCACCCGGCCCAAAGGTTCGTTGTGATAGCCTTGCGTCGACGGGAGATGCTGAGTTTAGGGTGTCCGAGAAGGAAAGAGAAGATTCTTCGCCTGGTAGTACCCCCTTTCGAGATCGCCGCCGTCATCCACGATGTGGACGTCAGTTTGGATCTACGAAAGCCCGTGTCACAAAGTCAGGCATAGGGAGAAAGCGGGCCCGAGTAATCGCCGCACCGTGTGTAGAAGACCTGATCAACAGGGAGTGGAAGGTAGACATGGTGCTCGGATTGACAGACAAGGTAACTCGGGTAGTCTGGGCCCATTGCATGTTGCCATCGGCGAAAGCTCGGACAGCGATTTCTTTGTTCGGTGGTTACCGAGTTGGGACATCGATAATGGTGAAGGGAAAGATGTACGAGCGGTTAGCCTGGCCCAACTCGACCGAGCCATTAGAGAATTTAAACAACGCACAGGCTAAAATCGAGGAGTACAACGGAGGTATGGACAGGCTGGGTAAACCAAGGATCATGTCCCAAGATGAGTTTGACAGCCTTCCTTGTTCGCAGATCCTATTACTATAAATCAACGAATTTGAGGTTAAAACTGAATAGGTTATAAGTGCACAACAGTGTCGGAAAGCGGTTGATGTTTTGTTTTCTGTTACCCAGTTACATGCAGATAATTTTATAAAAGGAATTTGCTTTCCGAATACATCGTGCAATCATATTCGGAATAGACGCGCATATGGAACTACAGACGCATGAAACTAGCTATACCAATTAAATAACTGTCCGCGCCCGGCCATAAGCGCCCAAAATGGCTGCCTGGAGCTTCTATTTTATTGTAGAACGGTAAAACCGATACTCAAAGCCTCGATTCAACTATCAAATTCACTTTTGTGGAATTCTGTATAAGGGTAACCAATTGTGATGGGTTTTATTCGGCAGATATTGGCCGCATTGGATTACAAGATAGACTTATTAAAAGCATGTTAGCAGCTCTATACAATAAATACAAGAACACCGTGTTTTGCTCCGTTTTGTCTAAGATATCGTGCTGTAATTATTTACCGGGATCGACACATTTTTGGGTGGCGGACCATGCAATGTTGTTGTTGTTTCTGTATAACTCCTTGGTGTGTCTCACTTTTCGATAATTTGCGGTACTGTAGCTCCCATGGTTCCACTGACAACCCTCATTCTTCGAATCGTGCTATTGCGGGTGGGATGGCAAGCTATTGGCTGGCAACACTAAAAGTGACGGGTCTAGATGTGGGCGTATCCCAAAACTGGTCGAGTTCAATTCGAACAACTTGATTTTCCTCAAGGGGTTCGAGGGCGCAAAACAGGTTTCAACCTGAGTTGGATCCTATCTCAATTCAATATCGCAGCCAATAGTGAGGCAGCTATTCGAAAATGCCGTTCTTGTCCATTCTGATATACCGTAGATATTGGGAAAGGCTGACGGCGCTCCTTGACTTAATGCTCCTTTCCACCCTGGCTCTATCCGTTTTACGATCTCATGATCCCTCACGTCGAAATTATGAAATCAACCAAAATACCTGTTTGAGCCTAGCAGCAATATATCATTTAATCGATAACTTGAGATATCATGTGATACAAATTCGACAATGTCATAAATCAAGTAAGTTAGTACTACGAACCTCCGCGAGAATACAAGCGTCGACCGGTCATGTCACCCGTCTCAACAGATCCTTACGGCAGAAGAAATACTCAAGCATTGTTATCAGCCCGTTACGGCTTATAAATACTCTGTTACATGCGGTCCTCTTACTTATTAGAAAAATGGAAAGGTTGCTATTTTTCGTTAGCGTTCCAAGAAGGCCGTAGATTACACGAAACATTTCTCGAGTGCGATCTGATCCTCACTAAATTTCCTCGAAAACGACTTGCTCCTCAGCCGTAGGTTGCATGGCTCGTTATGCTAGCGTGAACCCTGAAGTCACCTATCGGGTCTTTACGGGATATTTTGGAAGAGCCGTGAAGATGCACATCAGTCAAGACGGCCCGCCACTCGAATGGGTATTCCCATCGACCTTACTCCCGACATATTTAAAATATTATCCCATTTGATCTTTTCGTCCCCCGTTTCTTAAAGACCTTGGTTTGAGGCATTAAACTTCAGCAATTGATAAAAATTGGTGTTATCAATTGAAATGAAACTGCTAATACTAGAAGGCAAAGGTCAGCGTAAAAGAACAGCTTTTAGCGTCATGTGCACCGCACCTATGAGTCGTCGATTGCGCAGGACCATGCAAGGCTTGAAAGCCTCCCACGCTTGATGGAACAAATACACAATACGAGGACATGGAGTACCGCCTTTTGTTAGAATTACCGCTATACGGACAATGTTGAGACGTTGATAATTGTGAACCAGTTTATTTCAAAATGAGTAACAATAATTAATATTTATTACAATTGAACCGCGCTTAGCAGTGAGAAGCAACTTGAATTTGGCAAATCCGGAGATTGAACATCAGCTCGACATTCGGGTTACTCCAGTTCTACAGCATGGAACAGAACCTTCTGCATACGTCGCGGTATCGCTGCGAGATAGCATTTAATACTTTTCCTTTCTCAGCCACAATGGGGCTCATGGCTCGTGAGATGGATGCCTGGATTCCCTCGAGTTCGTGGAGGATTTCTGCCGGGTCGGCAAAATTCCATTCTGCAACGCCATCTTGTAGAATCCTTGTCCCTTTTTCGAAAACTAGAAGCCCAATATCCTGGGCTGGAAGTTTCGTCCGCCCATCACAGCGGAAGAGGATTTCGAAATGAACCAGGCGTTCCGCAGGGTCGGGCTTTTTTTCGAGTCTGTAAGCTGGTACCGAGCGGCCGTGGGCATCTTGCTGATGTTTTTTGGAGCAAATGAGCACGGTTGCGTCGTAGTCCTTTTCGTACTCTTCTCCCCATGCGACGACAACAGCAGAATTGTTGCACAGGTTTGCCTCACAACAGCTGTAGGCTTCGAAGGTGGGTATGTAGCGCGGTAAGACCCCTCTCTGTTGGTATTGTCAGCAGCTGGCGAACAGACGCTTGGAGGGTGACGACTTGCCTGTTCGAGAAGATGGAAGTTGCGCGCCAACCGCTCATAGTCAATCAGGACACCTCCGGATTCCCCGACCGCAAAGTACTCGGCCCCGCACTCCGTCAGGAATGCCCGACCGGCGGCTTCGATAGAGCGACTTTTCGGGGCCCTGGTTTCTGCTTCATGGCCTTCAAGCTGGAGGTCTCTCGGAAAATACAGCGTTCTGAAATAATCGGATTGATGGATTAGAGAGTCTCTGTACCGTCGGAAGCTCTCCGCCGATACAAACTCACGCATCACGCCGACCGAATCCGACTCCGCTAAGTAGGATAAGAAATCCAACCAAGGTTGAACATGAATGTCATTCTGGTTATCTAGTGCTGCAGCGAGAAGCTCGAAACTAAGGTGCACCGGTCGGTAGTGTGCGGACGTCAACGGTGTCTCGCGCGGTGTCTTCTTCAGAGTCCACAGAACCGAAAATATGCTGCACAGAGCAATATACGTTTGCTGAGGACTTGACGCTACGGTGTTCTCGAGGTCTTCTGGACAGAATTCCAGCATAGGAGTTACTCCCCACCAAAGAAAGTAGGAATGGAACTCGAGGAAAATGTCAAGCGCCGGAGGATATCCGTTTATCCCGGGATGGGAAGGAGGGCTGGCATATGATTTCGCGCCAAGAAACCGTGATATGTAGGAGTGGAGTATCCGTGTGATCGACAGGCCGGTCGTTTGCAGGGAGTGCAAGAAATGATATTGTTGATTGACAGGCTCGCTTGCAAGCAGCCAATTTGTGCAATTTCTTGCAACAATGTCGAACTCTACGCTTCCTCCCCAGCCGTTCAATTGAATTGCCGAAAATGTTACTGCCATTCCGTAGATAGCTTCTTTGGCGTGTGTAGGGCAGTACCGGCGGATATTCTGGAAAAGTTTCGCGGCGCTTAGGGCGAAAAGGTAACCTGAATCCTGGGCTTCCGGACGGCTTTGTCGCAGATGGAGGAGGAACTTCCAGACCCGGAGTCCTGCAGCTGATATCAGTCCAGTATCGGAGATTCCTGGGGGTCTACTGGTACGTTCGCTTTCTTCTAGAAGTGGAAAAGCACTCCATCCTCTCAAGAGAAGCGGAAATGGAACAAGAGAAGAGGCCAATAGAGATACCGATAAAGACGACGATGTTGACTCGATCCATTTATTGGTTTCGATTTACCCGAACATTCTGAAATCATCAATCTCCGCGACGAAGAGCTTCACGAACCGAGATGTGAAGTTAAACGATTTGTTGACTGCAGGTTACGAGGGGAAATACTTGAATTGTAAACGTAATGGGC
>JAJTUC010000038.1:108641-120268 GCA_036971365.1 Dactylellina leptospora | reverse complement strand
TTAATACCAACAAGGCGCTGACTATTAGATCGTAATGCTATCTACAAAAGAAGGAAATCTTATCCATAAAGTAGAACGGAGCGTAACAAATGGAGCAGCCTTAAAGGAGATGGCAAGAATGGGACACCAGAAAAGAGCAAATGGTAGTCACCAAAGGATGCTCCCGAGAAGATATAGCCCAATACTCCCGATCGTAGATTTGGCTACACATTACACATCTTCTTGATGAGACTTATATCTTTACTGCAGACACTCCTTTCTTGCGTCCATAGGCTATTAGTCTGTCCTCACCCCCATTGGATGTACAACTAACATGCACCTCCTCAAAACCGGCGCAAGTAAACCTTTCATTGAACCATTTCTCATCGCACCTCCAGTGACCGGATTCTCCCCGAGGCTTGCTATCGGTAATCATCAAGAATCCTTCGGACGGTAGATGCAAGTTCGTACTATCGAAAAATTGATTTGATCTTTTTCGGACAACTGATGAAAGTTATCACAGACAACGTAGTCGAAAGGTCCTGAGGCAGGCCTCTCCGACATGGAGAGAGGGAAGGGTTAAACATACTTCACGCTTCAACTTGCTATAGTCGGGTAAATATCACATATGGACGGACGAGTCCAAGAATGCATATAATGCACAGTCTGTGCATATGCGGTGGAGGTGCGGTGCAACGCGTGTTTGCAATACAAATCCCTCACAAGGGACGTAGTTTTAACAATACCGATGTATGACACAATCCTTACTAGAGAAAAACTCACCCGCCTCAACACCTTTTTCCTCAGTTGTAAAAGCAATGATTTATTAATCAGTTTCAATGAGGACTGTGAGTTGATCGAATTTGACTTATCTAGCTTGCGACTATTGATGCAGGTGACCCCAGAGACTTTTAGACGGCTATCATACATACATCGCCTCTCAATTTTCATACATTTCCTCTTGTGTGAGACAAGGAACATTGGATGTGTTGAGATATTCAATACTGTTGAATTTACCTCATGCCCGGGCTACGGTAGGTTACGGGCAAGCAGAAGATATGATGCAAATGAGCCGCTTTCCGAATTATTAATCGGAGGTTGTTGTCCCGCCCAATCTCCACACGAGAGCTTACTGGCATGCAGACTAGTGTTCGTGATGGTTATAGTAGTAATAAAACCATCTTAAACGAGATTGCGCCAAGACCACAGCAAAAAGGTTTTTTCTCATACAAAATGATGGTTTTTACCATATATATAAATCCTACTCTTGTTGCGCTATATAAAGCTGGATTGTCCAAATACGGTTTGCTCGAATTGACAAGGCATCATTGTTATCAAGTTCATGTTGAAAATAAGTTTTACAGAGTTAATGTCCACTGTTAGAACACTTTTGTTATGTTGTAAAAGCTTTGGAAATTTTAGTGAGTATATTTTCGAAATACCTTTATTGACAGAACTTTAATTTAAATGAACACCTTTTATTAACAGAGGAATAATCAAATATATACATCTAATCAAGTAAATTATAAAAGAATTTCCAAAATATCCAAAAAAGTTAAATATAAAATTATAAATATAAAATTATAAAATAATAAATATTATAATAATTTTTAAATTTTTTATAAAAATAATAAAAATTTGGGTATTTTTAATCTAAATTTTTTAAAGAAATTTTTGAAATAAATCTGTAAGTTTATTTATTGGTACTATTATTAACTTGGTAATTATTTTAAAAGATGGTTTATTGGGAGTATTAAGGTAAAATTTTATTAAAATAAATTTTTTAATCTTTTCGAAACTAGTTATATATGATTTTAATTAATTCGTATTAAGTTTTGTTTAAAAATTGGAAAATTATTACATATATATTTTTTTATATATTGCTTTACCTTTTTGTAGAGTTGTTCTAAAGTAGATTTGAATTTTATATTTTTAACTTTTAGTTTTTGGGAAATGTATAGTTGTTTTTTGATTTATTTGATTATAATAAAATGAGTAAATTCTCCTACATAGATTTTATAGAATGCTTTATATATATATATTGAATTATTAGTTTCTTTATTTATTTGTATGTGTTTTTTTTTTATTTTTTATCAGTTATTTCTTTGCCTTTTTAACCAAAGAATTTTTTAAAGGCAAAATAAACAACAAGTTCTTCTTTAATTTTATGTCCAACTAAATTTTGATAACTAAGAGATGTTAATTAAGGTACATCTTGGTTTATATATCATTCGGAATAATGGATACAAAGATTAATCTTTTATCTAATTTTTGTATCATTATTAGTTGCTAATATAATCTTATTATAATATTTGTGGAATTCTTTATAATCCTATTTAATTATATCCAATAATAGTGTTATTATAAGGTGTACTATAGAAATAGGTTTAATTTGTAGGATTTTATATAGGTTCTGATATAAAATGTTAATATTTTATTTTAATATTTTAATAACAAGAATTATAAATTATGATAAGATATTATAATATATGGGTAATGTTAAAAATTTTTATGATTATATTTGGGAACTGGAACTGAATTATGAATCATTTATTTTACCATTTCTGATTGAATTTTCGAGGATAATATTGGCCAGTGGATCAATATACCTCAAATCGTTGTTGACGTCAACGATCCTGGTCTCAAAAAACAAACCCATACGACTACTTTGAATATATGTCCGGGCGGCGGAACCCTCATCGATTAATCAGATTTGGATATTTGTAATACAAAACCCGCTATATCATATTATTGAGGCATATTATCCAATCAGCGTGCTACAAGATTTTCATTACATCATTTAATACCAAAATAGAGGGTGATCGGCCACCTAATAGGAAATGCTCCTCAAGGCGCATTTCTAACCAGGAACTGATTAGCGGCGGGACATAGTTAGGTGTCTCACGCTCTCACGCCTACTGTTGGTAAAATCAAGTACTGGTATGCCGCTAACCTGTCAGCCAACACATCAAAATCCCCACAGCTTGTGACGTGACGTATAGACCAGATAGGGCAAGGTTTTTGTCTGTCCATTATTACTGTCCTCTTCATATCCTCCGTCTTTTGTTTAACACACAAATCTTTCATTTGAATCGTTCAGTGCAATTAATCTCAGCTCGAAAGATGGGGCTTTACCTAAAACATTTGCAGGTTGATATAACCTAGTATGTCTTTCAAAATTGATGTTCAGGTGAGAGGATGACTATACTTATGTAGATTGACGTTAGCTGAAAGATTTGTACTCAAAATATTAAGATTGGCTGGCCTGCTATAGATTGTAAAACAAAATATTCGTTTGGCTTCTGGATCCGACCTTCTAATACTTGGTAATTAATGGATTGGATAGTTTAAGCTAGAGCAAATACCTTTGTTTAAAAAATTAAGGTTTGTACTTTAATCCACTTGGAATGATGTACGTATCACTTCAACTTGCATGGTTTTGAGGGGGGGGAGACAATCAATCGTATGATTGATAATCCCATAAATCTGTAGGCAACAGGTGGACAATGAGATATTACTGAACGAAACACATCTCCGCCTACACTGTTAGAATCTGATAGTCGAGGATTATTTATCATGTAGCCACCCATGCTTGCGTGACAAACATTGAATTACCAGAAATAGCCGCGAGCCGAAGAACAAATTTTTGGGGTTTTCGCATGACCCGGGTTTTTCCACAAAATAAAAAGTATATACAGTGTGTTGACAAAACAAACCGCCCACCGCACGCACCAACGCGATACCCCAACCGCGCAACGACGCGCTTTCATCGACGCTGTAGGCACCAATGCTGCACAAACGACCAAACCAACACCTCACGCCTTCCCAGCGGGGCATAATCCTGGGTATGGCAAAATCTGGCAGGTCCCGGGGCAGTATTGCCACTGCTACCGGCATTCCAAAGACTACAGTCCGTAACACGCTTGACAAGTACACCGTCGACGACGACCTCAAATCGCGCACCCACGGGCACCCACGGGCGCCCACGCGTTACCAGCACTAGCGACGACAGGGCAATGGTAATGTACGCCAGACGGCACGAACGGGCACCATTGGCAGACATTAGCAATATGTGGGACCTCAGTACACGCACTGTTGAACGGCGCCTGCACGAGCGGCGCCTATACAAGCAATTTCAGCGCAAAATGTTCTTTCTGGACGAACGGTTAGCGGCAGCACGCCTGGCGTGGGCGCGCGAGTATGTCATTTACCCTCCGGAGTGGTGGGACTTTGTGGTCTTCAGCGACGAGTGTTCAATCGACGTGGACTGCGGTAACTACCAACAGCGCGTCTGGAAGTCGACCGGGCAGCGCCTTGAACCGCGCTACGTGCGCGGTAAGCGTACTGCCAGACCTGTTAGTCAAATGATATGGGCATGCTTCGCCGGAGCAAGAAAGGGGCCGTGTGTGGAGCTGCTACCGGACCGTAGCAATACCGGCGCTGGTGGTGCTGGTAGCAAGGGCATTACAGCGCAAATTTATACCACTATGCTGTCGAACTACTACCTGGACTTCCATAAGCAGTACGCTGCCCTTGCCTTCCTACAGGACAATGCGCCTACACACACAGCTAAGATTACAAAGCGTTGGTTCGACAATAATAATGTGAATTACTGCCTCATCCTGCCAATAGTCCGGACCTCAATCCCATTGAGCATGCTTGGGTACCACTGAAGCAGTTGGTTAAGCAGCACTACCCGGACCTCTGTACTATTGGCGGGAGGCCTGACACTATCAAGCCTGTTATTTCCAACGCTGCTATACACTGTTGGGAGCTGCTAGATGATGAACTGCTGCAGTCACTAAGTCGGTCGATGCCTGACCGCTGCCAGGCGGTAATCGACGCAAAGGGCTGGTGGACGGACTATTAAATTTGGGACTATAATATTCAATAGCGCTGCTTGCTACCTGCTCGATTTCACGCCCTGTATTGCTCTGGTGCTGTTGTAATTACCAATATAATATAAAATACGTGCTCCAATTATTGCGCCGGTGCGTGCGGTGGGCGGTTTGTTTTGTCAACACACTGTATATATATATATATATATATATATATATATATATAGTAATGTTTGGGACTCGAAATTCACCGTCGCCACAAGATTTGATATACAATATATATAGAGAAATACCTATTTAAACTCATTTAATAAATATTTTAGAGGGTCTTTAGCTATTTTACCAACAACTCACTTCAGGTAAATAATTCGAATTGTCATAAACAACAATCATAAAATCAAATTTTTTAATCACAAGATAAGCAGAATTTAAAAATATATTTATTAATTATTTATCTTATAGTCAATTTTTATATTTAGTTATATAAAGCTTTTATATTTTAATATATTTATTATATTAATTTTAAGTATTAAATAGGTAGAATCTATTCTATTCAAGCTACTATCTTGCTATGATGAATAAGTTCATAATATAGTCAGAAAATATCCCTCGCATAATCGAATTTATTATTTTATAAGAAATACAAGTATTTATCGTTTAGAGTCATTCATTTAATTAATGATTCTCCCCTATTCCATAGTATAATTATACTATTTATTTATATTTACTGTGTATATTTATAGAAATTAAGATGGCAGGATTTAAAGGACTTTATCCGAAGCATAACTCTTAAGATTAGTTGAATCAAAATACCCAATTTGAATAGGTATTTAAAGGAATTCGGATACGTTATTATCTAAAACTGGATTAAAGTAATAAAAGTATAATAGTTAAATTCTTAGTTTTATGCTAAGATTTGAAGTGGAAGTATTAGTATATGAAACTTTTAGTAGGATAATGCTTTAGTTTTTTCTTTTTGGAAGAAGGGATTCGAAGGGGATCTGTTGGCATGATAGAGTTTGATCACCGAGCTACCTCGTACAACCGCCCAAATCAGTACCGCCGTTCAAAAATTATTGAATGTCCAGATTACATACCCCTATAAAGCTTCGTTCTTCAGAAAAACATGGAGGTTAGTTTTTCATCCCTTCGCCCCTTGGTTGTAGATAGTGATAAGCGTGTCTCAATGCTATATTATATCTCAGTTCTGTATTAGCTATTTCTGCCTGGGATGAGATCAGTCTATCTTGGACCGATGATCTATGAATTTTGACCTTTTATCCTCGCTACAAGTCAGGGACACAATTTGATATAGTTATCAGCTCCACTATTTGGGTTCAGGTGTATCAATCGAAGTTCCGAACTCTTGGGGTTATTCTGCAAGTTTTGCTATCAAAACTTTGGTGTTAAGATAGCTATGCTATTCATGACGTTATGTATCGACGAACAGATAAGAATGCTCTTCAATTGTACCATCCGATCGTTAAGGTACGAAATCCATGCAACGGTTCAAGCACTTTTTTAACTTTTGAAATCTACTGGCTAGCAGAATTTGAAACGAAATAAGGCAGACTAAGCCCGGAAAGTGGATACATAACCTTTCGAGATCTCGCCAGTATGAACAAGTTACTGCAACACACGCACACGTATATTGAAGTGAACTGAAAACTGTTTTCAACCCAAATCGCAAATGTATAAACATTCGGCTATATATCTAGGAAACTTCGTTATATTTTGTAGAATTCACAAGCCTTATATTCTTGAACCCCTAGCCGAACTGTTTCAGTTGAATATCCCGCTGTTTCTTCTTATTACGTGAGTTGGAGCTGGCCATAAGTTACACCTTAGGCAAATGGTGTGCATACGTTCACAACCTACTTTTTGTCCCTGCTTTCCTCTTTAGATCCTAAACTTTACATTCTCATACGTAAGGCTATCGTAATGTTTCCCGGCAACCGCTACTCAACTCGCAGATTGTCATTTTCATATTGGATATTGTCTTGTTAATAGGTTATATTGCCTCGGCAATAGTTATCGGCATAATTTCAATGTCCATTGTGCCGAGAACTCTCTTTCAACGGCCGTCAGATCTACCAATGGTTGCAATACCGTAAGGCTTGGTGCCGCTCTTTTGGTTCTCCAAAGGTACGTCTGATATCTGGCAAATCTCATACAAACGACATAATGCGATGTTTAATGAAAGTATTAGTGTATTGTTCTTCGTCTCCATGTTCCTGTCTTGCCGTCTGGCTAGTCGACGTCACGCTACTACTGTCCAGCCTGGCGCCTACGAAGAGAGAAGACGATTCGGGTTCGGACGGCGACTTTAAAGGTCAGATCAAGCTGTCAAATAGGGATAAAGAGGGATATAAGACGAAAATTGGTCGCTCGGATAAGTCAATGTTATCATGTGTTTAAATTTAGTATTAGCATAATTTGACATGCATGAAATTTGAAGTCTTACAAGTCTATAGGCTGAACACCACAAATTAGCTCTTCTTTGTATATCCTTTATCACTCTTCGCCTCAGTTTGTAGATTAATCGACTGCTATATGATATTGCCGGTTCAGCAGATAGCCATGTCTAACAGTACCAAAAAAAAATGACGGGAAGAAGACAAGATTTTAACAGATTAAGGGTTTTTATATCCGGGTTTAGGGTTGTATGTTCGGCTTCTACATCGACAACGTGGATGCAGTTGAGTTAAGCGAATGTACCACCTTGCGTCTGGCTTAGCCCCAAGGCAAAAGTAATCCAATTACAAAACCGATTTTATAGCAAGATCGGCGCAATTTAGAGCTTCTGTTTGTACATCAATTGGCGATGCGTTGACCGAAATATAAGATTCTGGTGATACCCAGAGGTTAAGTGGTGGGAGAACCAGGGAACTTTTGCACGGAACTTTTGCAGATTAGTGTATAGTGGTTGTGTAGGGTTTTCAATATGCAGACAGATGCTGTCTGCGATGCTGGTGCGTGGTAATGTGTTACAGCATTTGTTCGTCAATACTCACGCCATTAACCAACACATTCATTTGATATGAATACCTCCCTGCCTTAGCCTAATCTGTTGCTGATATAGCAACGTACGTCGCTTTGTTTGTCTTCGAAAACCACAATTCTCATAAGATGATCATACAGTATATAAGCTGTAGTTGTCGGGTCGAGCGGTAAGTTAGAAGTATGTGTATATTGATAATTTGGAAGTCTACGGCAATATTCTGAGAGTACCATACCCAGATTACATATCCTCGTAAACGTTTATATTTACATTTAGATATATACTCACATTTAGAATATTTCAAGATAATTCACCAAGCTGGGTTATTTACATTGGCTTTTCCTGAAGTAAATATGGATATTTAAGAATTGGGCTTTTCACTTCGAAATATATGATACGAAATGAAACGTGGTTTTCTCCATATTTCTGGATATAAGTGGGTTGCTACTATGGACAATGCAAGATCGAACGGACCGATACTCTGATCTAGCGACCCACATCTTCTCGAGCAGTGGTTTATTTTGCGTTGTCTTGTCAAAATTACTCAAAGTGGTTTCCAGATTCTCGGCTCTAAACTCAGACTGTTTGTTGTGGCTGGCGGTCTGCATGGTGGCGGTTTCCGAATCCCATCCCTTCCCGTTTGCGGCAATACCCGCTAGTGTTTTTTCTACATTAAGTGAGCTAGCTCATTTTCCCTGAAGTTGGTATGCTGTAATAATGATCCACGAACGTAGCTGTTCCCATTATTTGCCAAGGATTCTATTCCTGGGATTTAAATCAGTATATACTGATCAGATGTCATAATGATACTATGCAAATAATGACGTAATGATAGATTTTCCTTACTTCTTGTTTTGTATTAATTACCCCCCATTTCACACGAATTCAAGAGCACTAATCTCCATCTATATTTCACGCAGGTTTGAACAATCTTTACCAAGAAATAGCCTAACACATATCACAACATACAGAATGACCAGCAACGAGAACTCAGTCTCCTCGGCTCGCACGGCCGGCGCATTCAACCGTAGCCTAGAAAACAACAAGAAATGGGTACAGCTGATGTAGGTTTCGTACGTCATATATATACTGTCCTTATTCTAACTGATGATCACTATTTAAAATGAAACTCAACCCTCTACTGAAAGTACAAATAATTCGAAGGGTTCTTCCATCTTATCGTCAGAAGGTGCTATTGGCCGGCAATTCAATCCGGACGGAAATATTGGACAAACTGGGAATAAACTGGGTGGTCCTCTTCATGAAGACGGTTTTGTTGGTAGTCAGTTCAATGCGAGCAAGGAAGGGATCGCCGGCAAAGTTGAAAGAGCTGTAGGGGGACCAAGAAAAGAATGAACCATGTGAACACCATTTTCTGACAGTGGTCTTAGACTTTGGTGGGTGTAACGGGTTTATTCCACCAAGTGAGCAGACCTTCGTCAATAAGAACCACCGAAAATTTCAGTGAATATAGATGCGCGTTCATAAATCGCCGGGAAATCATGTAGTATACGTAATAAATAATCATCGTCATGATCTCTGTCGAATGCACAGGACTTAATCAGAAATGAAATAGGGCGATGCCAATGAGTCGATGCAGTGAGTAGTTGATGCGTTTGCATTATCATGGGGGAGGCAAGTGAATGAGTGTGCAGTCCGCTGGGGTTACCACTGTGTGATCAAGACAATTTTCGGAGACATGCTAGTTCATGGAAGCCGCCACAGAAAATGCAAAGGAGAACATGATGTCACCATTTTCTGACCATGACGTGGAATTCGACGGCGTAGAAACTATATAAGCGGTCATTTAGCAGAATGTAGAACGTATTTGAATCTCAATCTCAAAAAATAACTTTGCATTCCACAACCTACAGACTAAAGTGCATTTGTTATTGGCGGTGGTCACAAAGCCATGTCCGATCCCGAATACGATCCGCCTCAACGCGACATTTCAAATGTGGCCTCAGATGCGATGAAATCAGATGCGGAATTCAATCCTGCGCTTGATGTATCTGATGCAAGTGCAAATGAGTATCTTTCGCGAGACACACACCCCGTTCCCGTTGTTGAAGATAAAGATATCTCGGGAGTCGATCCTACTATAGCAGACAGTGACCGCGAATTAGGTACGAGACTCACTTCCTGAAAACAATAAGCAGGCGCAGACTTGACGTTCATATGGAATACATTAGCACGCGACGACGAAGAAGCTATTGACAAAAGGAACATTATCAAGCCACGAACTCGGGGGGCGAAGCCACGCGATCCATACCGCGAGCCAGGTGATGAAGAGGGTCTCCCGAGCTCAGATGATGGGACCAGCAATGTAAGAGGTGGCTTTTGAGCAAATAGGAGATTATCTAATAGTATAATAGTATCAAAGTAAAGAACTGTTCAATAATGGAACCCGCTATCTTCTAGCCTATTTCACAATAAAATCTGCTGTTGTGTGGAAACCAGTCGAAGTTATGTAATGAAAATGTTCTTTGATACATAAGTATAAAAATCTCCGGTCACCAACTCTACCGTCTGCTAAGAGACTACTTGAAATGGAATCAGCAGAGCGCTTTGGCTGTCTGTTATCCTCAAATATTATTTGTTGCGACTGTGGTTTTGAACACTCTTTAAGGAATACTTGAACAACTCAGCCTTACCTATTACTCCTTTGAGAAGTGGCTTCGCAATTTTGAAGGAGCTTGAGTCAAGTGAACTATGATATGGTAGAAAAGTATCGAGCTCGGGTGGTCATGTATGTTTGAAAATCATGTTTCAATTTTTGATAAAAGATTTATTGGTATTGAGTTTGGCCTGGATCATGACGTACGAAGTAGATTCAGGCAGGGTGTTTATAGAAGATATGCATGTAAGAGTGCTTTGGGTCAATGTGGTGACTTAATATGTGGCTGATTATGTAGCGTTGAAGAGGTCGGAATTCGACTCCGCAGTTTGCTCGCCAAATATGGGAACGCGCTAGTGAAGCAAAAGGAATATAACCTGGAACAGAAGAAATATACCACCATATTGCTTTTTCTTATACTGGAATAGGTAATGTGGGTCTCTAGCGTGTTCCTATATATCTCGAGTGAGCTGTATAGCGAATTCCCACATTTACGTTGTCTATTTGAACGCGGTTGGATTCCTAGGAAATCTAGCGCGAGAATTTTCGTACTCAGGCAACAGAACGGGCACATTCGGACCCAGACATAGTGACATCATAAGTAGTCGCAAATTTTTTCTTAGGCTGAAGCAAAAAAAGATTACTAAAAAGATGTAGAAGCCAGTTGTGGCATAAGCTGATAAATCCAAATTAAAAGTTCTCCGCGTTGAGTAATTATAAACGAGATGGGAGCTATAACTAGAATGGATCGAAATATCATACATATTGCTACTTATCTCTGAGAAGATGGACGATAGTGCCTTTGATCGAGTTAGACTGTTGCCGCTTTGCGCCATTTCGGAAAGAGGATTGCAGTCCACGCCAATTACAAACCCAGATGTTATGGACAGATTTACAATCGATTTACTTTAACAACAGTATATGATTGGCTTCGTGCTCTTGCTAATACTACTTACTAGTAAATGGCTCCGATCCAAATGTGGGAAGCTTACATCACAATATCGTATTCCGTGATCCGATCGCAGACCGGGATTGCAGATTCGATGAAGCTATGACATTACCAATGTCCTCATAGAGTGTGACGTAGCAGAGGAACTGTCCGTAAACCAGATCTTGCTAGCTGCAGCTAGAGCCATATTACGCATAAATAGCGGGGGAATTCCGCAACCACTCATTCAAAGATACTCTAAAC
>JAJTUC010000038.1:60907-104853 GCA_036971365.1 Dactylellina leptospora | reverse complement strand
GGGCCAGCCGTCACCGCCGCCAAAATCAGCGGTGTTATCTCTGCTGGCCATAGAAAGGACGACGGACCGTATTTTACGAATAACGAGGGCATTCCCTGGCCTGATGGCACGCGTGTGTACTCTCTTTCTTAATCTGTCTATAGCTATATCATATAGCTGATGATACTTTATGTAATAATGTGTGATGATGCTGATTTGTAAATGGATGGTGAATAGATTCGTTGAACATTGGTGGGATTCCAGTAGTTAGCGATACATTTTTGATGCAGAAGCAGCAGACATTTAACCGAAGTAAGACATTGGAACGTAGGTGATCATTTTATTCCAAGTGAATCACATATTATGTATGTATGTATGTATGTATGTATGTATGTATGTATGTACGTATGTACGTATGTATGAATTTGATCGGATGGATGGCTAATCAAGTGATTTCACAGGCATGGTACACCCTTGCGGTAGCGGTGCGTTCGGATACTTTGAATGCACGAAGCCGATGTCACATCTTACCAAGGTTCGAATCATATATACTGTTTCAATTTCCTCATAAGATATCGTACGGAATTGCTAATACGAGGACTGTAAAAGGCCGACTTTTTGAAATCCGAAGGTCAAAAGACCCCGGTTTTCGTCCGTTTCTCTACCGTCACTTTTGGTCGCGAGTTCGCAGATGAAGGCCGTAATCCGCGTGGATTTGCCATTAAGTTTTATACGGGAGAAGGAAATTATGATCTCGTTGGATTGAATTGGGTTTTTTCCCCTCTATTCCTTATTCTAATCATCTTTGAGTGATGGAGTTGAGAGATGGTGCTGATGAAATATATGTTAACTATAGCCCGTCTTTTTCTGCCGCGATCCGATTCAAGGACCCGATGTGATCCGTTCGCAACAGCGAAACCCTGCGAATTTCCTACTGGATTTTAACAGTCTTTTTGATTTTTTGGCAAATGTGCCGGAGAGGTGCATAGCCCCATTTTCATACAATTTTCTGATTCATTAAGCCAACCAGCTTCATTTTAATACAGGAGAAGATCGCTGTATAGGATGCTAATAGAGATATACTAATAGTAATCATGCGGGAATGATGTTCTTCAGTGACCACGGTACGCCCGTTGGATGGAGGTATAATCACGGTTATGGATGTCATACTTTCAAATGGTATGTTTTCTCTTTCTCTAATTCTAATATATGGCAATTGCTGAATGTCTGCAGGGTCAACTCTGAAGGTAAATTCGTATACATCAAATACCACTTCCGCGCAGACCATGGTCAAAGGCAGTTTACCTGGCCGGAGGCGGTCAAAGTGTCTGGTATGTCATCCTTGTTCCCTTGTTTAACCAATATAAGCCTATTTCAAATTGTGGGATGGGTATTTATTCGATATTTAGGGGAGGATCCGGACTACTCGAAACGGGACTTATGGAACGCAATCGAGAATGGTGAGCCGGTGACCTGGACGGCCTGTTACCAGGTTATGACACCCGAGGAGGCTGACTCCGTGCTCCTCGGATTCGATCCCTTTGATGTCACTAAGGTTTGGCCTAGGTCCAAGTTCCCGGTACGTATATTGATCCACAGAAGGTATTTCATTGGGGAAGGAGTTTTAATCGTTTAATTTAATGATAGATGCACGAATTCGGCCGTTTGGTACTCAACAAGAACCCGGAAAACTACCACCGCGACGTCGAGCAGTCCGCCTTCTCACCAGGCAGCATGGTCCCCGGCATCGAAGCCAGTCCCGACATGCTTCTTCAGTTCCGTACATTCTTCTATCGTGACGCACAGTACCACCGCCTCGGCGTTAATTTGCACCAAGTGCCTGGTAAATACCCTTCCCCCCTCTTTTTCCCACCATAAAATTTGCTAATATAGATAAATATAGTAAACTGCCCATTTATGGCATCCTCCTACGCCTCCATCAACTTTGACGGCCCGTTGCGTGTGGATGCCAACACGGCTGCAAACCCGCACTACTCACCCAATAGCTACGTGAAAAAATTTTCCCCGGCGCAGACAGAAACCCCATTAGCCGTCTCAGACAACGTTCTCTCCCGTCAATCTCACCATTTCCACGAAGGATCACCGAGCGAGTACGATCAAACCCGTGAATTATATACAAGAGTAATGAACGCACGAGCCCGCGGAAACTTGCACGCGAATACGGCGGCGTATCTAAAGTACGCTCGCGCCGATGTGCAAAAGGCTTATTTGTCGCAGTTGTGGGCTATCAGTGAGGAATATGCGAAGGGGGTGTGGGAAGCTTTGCCGGAGGATGCGAGGGTGGACTTTGGAGAGGTGGAGAAGGATAGTGCGGAAGCGGCAAAGAAGGGCAAGAATAAGAAGTTTATGCCGAGGGATCAGAGAGATCGTGTGATTGGAAAGGTAGTTGAGGATGGTTATTAGATGTGTTTCTTAGCCTCCTTAAGGTGTTCTTTTTTTTAATGGTGATTACGATATGAATGTAATCTGGAGGTGGATGGCAAGGCTCGCTTACGGAATGATCATATGTATGCCCACGTGCTGTACTGGTGAGAAAATAAGATTGGAAATATGGAATATGACTTTAGAATTAGTTTTCTTTAACTCAGTATAAAGCTAAGCTGAATAATATACTCTTTACTCTTTTAGCTCTTTAAGGCCACGCTAATGCTCTCGAATTATATTATGCCATTTTGGGCTTTCGTTTAATTTTGTAGCAGACTAGACGGGTGTACAGCGAGATTATTATAGAAAACTTCGTATATCAATCAAAAAGATTGTAGGTTTGGGCGGGTTAGACAGTGATTTCGCCTAATAAATTAAAAACTTGCGTGGCAGTATCTAAATTAGTATATAGGAACCAAACACAAGGTGGATTCCGTGATAGCAAAGAGCAGGATCTGGAAGTATGATGTGTGCGCGATTGAAAACACACCTGCTCCTGTGTGCAGGATCGCCGAAGGCAAGACACGAGGAAACGCATCTGATTCGGGCTTATCGGGCTTTTGGCTCAGTATCTGACACTTTCATCCGGAAACCCGGAAAAGGTCTGCCTGATCGTCGCATCCGGAGACTTTTTCCAGCGTAGATCTCTGGAACGCTTTTCCTGACGAATCAGGTTACCCAAAATATTTCCTCCAACCGAACAGGATTTTCCCTCAAAAAGTTAAACAAAGTATTATTTATATTTAATACGAATGTCAAACCGCGCTCACTGAGTTTTTAATAACATTTTTTAGATGAGATATATGTATAAACAAAGTCATTGTCGTCGATAGCAACGAATTATGGAGGACAGCAATGAGCTGGAGCGAGTACCAAGAGATGACCTTGCGAAAGATGCCACTGTGCCAAACAAGCGACCGTATCAAAAGAGACGCCGCAATCAGGCATGTGATGCCTGCCGAGTTCGCAAATTAAAGGTCGGTAGCCGTTCAGAGAAAGCTTAGAACCTATATTCAAAAACCACTACGAATAGTGTGACGCGTCACCGGTTGCAATATGCACGTCCTGTTCGTCGGCTTCTCTGCGTTGTAAATTTACCAAAAAGCGCCCAGGAGAGAGAGTTGGTCCTGCAAGGTAAGACAATCTCACTGAAATTACAACTATCAAATTATTAACCATTTTTCATCAAAAAAAGACGTATCAGATTGCTTGAAGCAACTGTACAGGAGCTTAGTGGCAAACTGAAAGCTCTAAAACATAGCTACGACGCCGGCAAACATTCTTCGGGGACTTCGGTATTCCAGCTATCGCGAAGGCTCTCTTCCAACAGTAGCGATGAGAATCTTTCAGCTAGCTCGACCTCCAGTCTGGGATTCCTAACATCGGTTCGAGAATACATAGAGAGATTAGGCTATGATGCGGAATCTCTTCACAATGCTTGGGGAAGTATTGAACCCAATGCCAATCGCGCAGACTTGCCAACACATCCGTGGAGCTCTGAGAGAGATCTTCGAGATCTGTTACCCACAAAACAGAACGGAAAGAAGCTCCTTGACATTTTTTATCGCAACATATTCAGGTTCGGTATTGACGACTTCTCCCTGATACGTTCTTGTTTCCTGAACAGTCTGCAATAGTTGTACCCCAAATTTTTATTGGCCCATCATCCTTGATAAATTCGAACGTGCTTACGACTACCCCATTTTTGCCGAAGATCGCTCATCCGTCACCAGCATATTCTGCGTTATTATGGCAATAAACGCCTACGCTAGCATCTGCTCGGATGATACGGATGTGTTTGAAACTCCAAACTATGTTGGGAGGTAAGCTTTTTGTTCCTCTCGTTAGGCCAGAACTGACTTGTCCGCAACAGGCGAGGGTGGCATTTTTTTGAGCTTGTCCGGAATTTTCATGAACTTGACCGTTCTATGAACTCGATCGCCGATGTGGAAGGTAGCGGACCTTTGCTCTCATTACTTGGAGACCGGAGCACTTACGAAACGTGTATAGTGTTAATGGTAATGGCTATGTATCTAGACATTGCTGCGATACCGTCGACTCTTCGGCAAGTGGTGGATTCTCTTGTCACAATTTGTCGAGATATTGGACTTCACCGGAAGCAGACGAGAGATAAGCTTACTTCTACCGAGCTGGAGCATCGTTCACGAATATTCTGGTATACTTTCATCCTGGACCGGAAAATCGCCATGCAATTTGGTACCCCAATGATGCTTCAGGAGGATGAGCTAGATGTGGACGAACCCCTGAAAAACGATAGTAGTGATCTGATTAATCAAAGCGGTCATGCGGAATTGGTGTCCAACAACGCCAGTCTAATGCACAAGCTCATAGCGGTTGCGCGATATATTCAACCTATTATCCAGCCGAATGCTCAAGAAGCGGATTTTGAGATACATCTGCACAATCTTGAACAGGGCTTATATATTCTTGAACAGAGTTTCCCTCAGAATATCTTAAATTGGGAAACGTCTAGTCCTCTGGATCCGTTACTAGTTAACTGTATGGCAATGCTCAAGAACATTCCCCACGCATCTTACGAACTGTTAATAACGATTTCATTCCGTGTAGCTGCTCTCATATTTTTAGCCACAAGGCTTTCCCTGCACCGACACTTCTCAGACTTAACGGTAAATTGCGGTATAAGGACCCGTTGCTTTGTTAGATCTGTGGAAGTAGCAAAGTTCACTCTGCAACTGCTTCGACGGATGATGAAATACCCAGATTGGGAAAGGGGTTTCCGGCTTTGTGTATGCGGGCTATCATATCAGCATGTATTCAAGGTATCGATTATTCTCCTATTAACAAAGACGATAAGTCATGAGGCGCTGAGCAAGAGCGCTGATCTGAAGATTTGCCTTAAAATCCTTAAAATACCTGTTCCAGGCCGGAATACCCCGCTAAAAAGCCTCCACATGTTGGATGAATTCGCGAAGATTCTGAAACAAAAGTCCGCTGCTGAGGTGTGCAATAGTGTCCCAGATAAAACTATGGCCTCAACACCCACTGGTTATGTTGATTGGGGGAGGGAGGGGTCTATTAATTCGGGCGCTAAATTACAGACAGTCGGAGTTCTTTCTACAGTATTTTATCCTTCGATAACTTCAAGCCAAGTCTCTCTCGACGAAGAAGGAATCCAAATAAGGCCCGTTTTACCATCAAACATTCCATCAAGGGATGCTGCGTTTATACCACCATTGGATAACCGGGGTTTTAAACCTTCCAGATTCGAGTTGCCACCAGATAGAGATTTCACATGGCTGAACTGTGTCGATCCTGCAAGTTAGGGCATTATTAAGGGTTGTTTGGAGTAAGACGAACTTAAGGGGCTTTGATGGAGCTTATTGAATATTTTAATTAGTCTGATCTAAAAAAGACTTATAGTATATTCCTGATATTCATTTCCTGGAACTTACATTAAATAATTGATCAATACAAATCTAAACCCAACTCAACCACTTATACTATATAACCCTAAAATCGATGTGGAAATCAGCAAGGAATAAACCTTAAATGACAATTCAAATTTCAAGAAAGAGAATTTTTTTATAGTATTCCAGAACAACACCGATTCAGTTCCATACCTATTACAAATCACCTGAGTATATCTGGACAAGCACGCTCTCGCTACAACCAATCGTCTTTTACCTCTACACACATTCTAATCTAAAACCTGATAAATAAGGCTCAGAACCGAATACTAAAGAACTAATTAGCTAGATTATATCCCTTTCGGTCTCTGTAACTCTTATGCTACAGACTGTAAAATTACCTATCATCGCAGACTCCTCTGACAAGTGATTCAAGTGTGACCAAACCATAGGCCTACAACCTTAACAAACTAATATCCGTACCTTGTTTTACATCGTACTATTGTCGCTCCTCCTGCATTCCGCATTTCTTATATAACCGGATATATCTTTAACCTAAAACTAATTGGAAGCAATTCAATCAATCATTTCAATGTTAATTATATTATACAGCAAACTAGCGCTAGTATGTGTAGAAGGGGAGTTACAAAAGCACGTCTAGGATTGAGATCTGGAAGATCTGCTGGGTGTGGTAGTAATTCAATGCTATTATCGATGGATGCGAAGTTTGTAATTTCAAAAGACATTTATAAAGAGAAACTCAACAGCGCGGACCTCGTTAACCAAAAAAAACACTCCACTGAAGGCCTTTTGACCGTAGCATCTCTCACTAACTTGGCTACTGCCAAAAAAAGCGCCATGGAGAATGGAGTGCGAGAGGAGATCCCACCAAATCTCCATCCAGGTCTTGCTTCTCGCTCTAGCTACAATCTCTATCCTTAACCTCTGGAGAATCACACATTTGGAAGGAATTGGCAGAGTTCCCATTAGATTCCGATGTTAAGAAAATGTCCATTATTTTCTTGATCAGGATTCTGGCAAGAAACACGTCTTCACCAAGGGTGCTGTCGAATGACTCTTTGGATCCTGTTCTACCATTATCTTGCAAGATAATAGAGAACCGGCTCAAATGTCAGAACTGATAAAAACGATATTCTGGCCAATTCTGAAACCCTCACAGCCCTTATTCTTCGAGTCTTCGCATCTGAGAAAAAAGAATCTACCGGCGAAAATCCATCTGAAAACATAGAATCGGACGTAAAGAAGTCGAGATTGACGTCCAATCCTGCGGCTTGATTGGGCTTTATATTTCCGCGACCGTAGTCTGCTGAGTCCGTCCGACAGTGCCACAAGGCAGGAACCAATGCTCATATGCTTACAGGGGACCATCCTGCAACCGCAAAGGCTATCGCTACTGAACTTGGAACAATCCCATCCCGAATGCAGCCATTTTGTAAAGATGTTGCCGATTCAATGATATATAAATACTGCTTAGTTTATTCACAATCATAAACATTCGCTGAGAAAGATTTGCCGTAAAACGGGACCAGAAAATATTTAGCTCCGATAAGCGAAAATTCTAGAAAAAATTAACTTTACAACCTGTTTAGATCTATCAAAACACTAAGCTACAATTTTAAGATTATATTATTTCATAAATATTAAAATTTTAAAATATTAAAATTTTATTTTATTTAATTGTTTTTTTTAAAAAAAATCTAAATTGTAATTTATTTTTATTTTTAATATAATATTTTTATTATATATTAATACTGGTTATTTATTTTATATTTTAAAATCAAATCAAAATTTAATTACTATTTTAAATAAAAATATCATTAATATTATATAAAAAAAAATTAAATTTATATAAAGAAATAAATAAAAATGTTACACCTTGCCCCAAATACGTCTGGGCAAGCTGTACCTCTTTGTACTACTGGGCTCTTACTCTAAGATACCTATTATTCTCAGAAGAAAGAAGTATGCAGTCGCAGGTAAAGTAAAGTAGGAATAGAGCGTGTAACAATAACAAGTGCTAAAGGCGTTCTTTGAGTACTGATTATATTTGAGTTGACCGATGAAGAACAAGACTCTTCATCAGTCCTAACGATAGTCTTATATGCATGATGTATGATGTATGCTCATTGCTCGTACATGCTGACGGCTCGTTGCTCGTCGTTGGGTGAGCGGGTGAGCGACGAGCACATCACGTGATATATGCTGGTCGCAGAACAGAGTTCAGAAGGAGATAGTCAAACTCGCAAACATAAATAATAGATAGGAGTTAAATAGATATATATATATATTGGATTTTTTTTTTTTTTTTTTTTTTTTTTTTTAGTTTAATATTTTAATATATTATATATTATATAACAATTCATTAAAAAATTAAAATGTAATGTTTGCTAGTTCTTTTAAAATAAATATTTATGAACTTGTCACAGCTCAGGCCTGAGACATACACACCAAATTGTTTTGTTGAAAGGTCCAATCATTTAGATACCGGACCATTCAGAATTGTGTTCCTGACTTGTAGAGAGGATGAAATGTCAAATTCATAGATTATCGGTCCAAGATAGAATGATCTCATCCCCGGCAGAAATAGCTAATACAGAACTGAGATAGAATATAGCATTGAGATATGCTTATCACCATCTACAACCAAAGGGCGAAGGGATCGAAAATAATCTCCATGTACATGAAATTTGTGGCGACGGGGAATTTCGATTCCCAAACATTGCTTTTTATTTTATGGAAAAACTCTTTTCTGTTTCGGCTCGCGGCTATTTCTGGTAATTCGATGTTTGTCACGCAAGCATGGGTGGCTAATATCCCATCGTCCACCTGTTCCTACAAATTTATGGGATTATCAAGCTATTCAGGATTCAAGACGATTGACAGCATTCCAAGGGGATTGAAGTACAAGCCTTATTTTCTTAAGCAAAGGTGTTCGCTCTCGCATGAACTATCAGTCCATCGATTGCCAGGTATTAAGAGGCCAGATCCGGGGCCAGACGGATATTTCTCCTTGCGATCGATAGCAAGCCAGCCGATCTCAATATGTTGAATACGAGTCTTTCAGCTAACGTCAATTTACATGAGTACAGTCAGGATCCTCTCACCTGAGCATCAACTTCGGAAGATATACCAGGTTGTACCAACCTATGAATGTTTTGGGTTAAGCCCCATCTCTTGAGCTGAAATTAATTGCACTAAACGATGAATGACTCAAAAAGACGGAGAATGCGAAGAGGACAGACAAAAAACTTGCCTTATCTGGTATAGGCGTCACGTCACAAGCTGCGGGGATTTTGATCAAGTTAGCGGCATACCAGCACTTGATTAGACATCTAACTATATCCCGCCGCTAATCAATTTCCTGACGTTAGAAAAATATGCGCTTTGGTGAGCATTTCCTGTTAGGTAACCGAAAACCCTCTTTTTTGGGTATTAAATAATGTGCTGAAAATCTTGTAGCACACTCGTTGGATAGTATGCCTCAATAATAATCTAGCGGGTGTTGTATTACAAATCAAAATTTGATTGGTCGACGAGAATTCCACCGCCCGGATATATATTCAAAGTAGTCGTATGGGGTTTTTAAAGAACCCGAGCCCTTGACGTCAACAACCATGAAATTGACGTACATTGATCCACTCCCAATATTATCCTCGAAAAGTCGGTTAGCAATAGTAAAATAAAAGATTCATAACTCAGTTCCAATTCCCAAGTGTAATCGTAGAAGCCTCCAACATTACCCTATATCATAATGTCTTATCGTAAATTTCTAACTCCTGTCACTAAAATATCAAAGCAAAATATCGGCATCCTACGGCAGAACTCATACAAAACCCCCACAACCAGATCCTTTTCTATAGCACACCCCATGATGGCGCCACTATCAGACACAATCAAACAGGATCACAAAGAACTCCATGAATATTACAACAAGATCATATCAGCAAGTGATGATGATACAAAGACCAGGTGAAGGATTGATCCCCGTATTCATTGCCCCGGATGGTACGTAATTGGCTCATATCTCTCAGATATCAAAACCTATTCACTTGGGAGTTAGCTAGACACAGTATCGGAGAAGAACTCGTCGTCTACCCTGCCTTTGAGAAATTCCTCGGCCAGAAAGGCAAAGAAATGGCTGATAAGGATAGAGAAGAGCACGCGCAGGTGAGTAGAGAAACTTAATTCTAACGTCTATATAGAGGCGTTCTACAAAAACCTATGTGGCAGAATTTACTCAGTTTCTTAAAAGCGAATAGGTCAAAAAACAGCTGTACATTTTCCAAGGACTGAAAGCCAGAGATGCAGACTTCAAATCCACTCTAGAACAGCTCTACAAAGTCCTGAAACAACATGTGGAGGAAGAAGAACGTGACGACCTCCCAGCTCTCGAGCAAAAGCTCGATGCCGACCAATCAAAATCATATGCGGCCAGCTTTGAGAGGACCAAAAGATTCGCTCCAACGAGATCTCACCCTGATGCTCCCGACAAGCCACCTTTCGAGACAGTTGCCGGATTGATGGCTGCGCCCATGGACAAGCTTGCGGATTTGTTTCGAAAGTTTCCTTGAAGGGTTTAGGTTAGGAGTACCCAGGCTCTCATTGATTTAAAAAAGGACTCGAAGGCTATTAATGATGTTTGTTGGTTCTACGATTTCACATTCGTGGTCTTGTATCCAACTGCTTTAGATATCTTGGAAATTCTCTTGCATTCTGCCTGACTAGCTTTACGTATTTTATCATTCCTCTGTTAGTAAAAAAGGTGTTCACCTTAATTAAAAGTGTGATCGACAAAGGTATTTTCGAAAATGCATTCACTAAAATTTCCAAAGCTTTCACAAAATAACAAAAGTGTTCTAAAAGTGGACCTTAACTCTGTAAAACTTATTTTCGTCGAAGTTATATTGTTTCAATATGAACTTGCTGACAACGATGCCTTGTCAATTCGAGCAAACCGTATTTGGACAATCCAACCTTAAATAGCGCAACAAGAGCGGATTCATATGCGAGCACTCGAGCATAACTGGGTTCCTCTTGCGTTGAACTTGACCAAAATAATTGTCGAGAAGCCCCTTGCCAAATGATGGAGGTTTGAGGTAATTTTTCTTCAATAGCAACACTCTCGTTTGCCCTAGAAAGTCCTGGCCTTGATTACTTATTGCATAACTCGTGCATCAGGGATCGAGAACTAGGGCGAAGACGAGGCAATATATATTAGTAATACTCCGGGAAACTATACACAGGGCCAAGTAATCACATATACAAGATAGATAAAAAGGGGACTATGTAATGACAATATCAAATCTTGCGTAGGGCTATAACCAGTAGATTCCAAAAAAAAATTTGGTACAAAAGTTCTGATGGCTCAGCTATTAAGAGCTATAATTAATTATACGTGATGCTTCTCCATGCCTCGTAGTAAGGAGCTTTCTGAACAACTGAACTATAATTTGCTGTTAAGCCGGATTGTTCTGGTCTCGCAGAAGCATAATCACAGGGTCATTTTAACCAGATATGCTTGTAGTACCAGGCGAGAAAGCTACACTCCGATATATTCAAGAAACGACTTGGCTTACTACCGTACAACCGGTAAGTGGACAATGGTACGGAGCCCGCACAGAAGCATGGAGTTGATTAAGCGTGTGCCGAACGGAGATCGCTTTGGATTTGGCTCTGTTGTATGTCGTCGGTTCTGGTCATCAAACCGCCTCCGACTGCAACAACTAATGTGCAACGGGTCTGATCTTGTAGGAGCACAGTACTTCAGTGGGTGTTACTCTAAAGCTCGGGGGTTAACTATCATCCTGGGAATTATAGCGAGATCTGGAATTTTTTGCGCTACCAGTGCTTCGGTCCTGGCTGGGGATTCTTTTCTGAAATAATGACTTTGCTACGCCCTTTTTACCTCAACCGTGATGCAGGCGGTACGGGTATAGAAGGTTAACCGTGTCGGGAGGTGAACCGCGGGCGTAGCATAGTGGGTTGGCTAGTGGGCACTTTCCTTCGGGATATTGGGAGTTGTAGCTTCAGCTTCGTGAATTGTAAACTGGGGTGTTGGCTGTTTCCCTCGGGGACTTGTGAATGCTGGCGTTTGTGAAGGCATCATTCGATCTGCCGGGTTCCGATTCGATTGCAACTTGATTGATGTGGCGACATTTGAATTTGCGACTTGGATGCCGGGGCTTAAGACTGCCGTTTACTGAAGTGTCTTTCGAATTGCCGAGTCTTTGCTCGATTGGAATTTAACGGATAGGGGAAGTATTCGGTTCAGCGATTGATTTTGACGAAAACAAAATTGAATATACTTGTGAAACTAGAAACTTTTCGTTAGTAAAGCAGACTTTCAGTTGTAAGCCTTTACTGAAACCAACCAAAAAAACCTTTAGCCCCGTATTAAAAAAGTCATAAGCTTCCCCAGGAATTCTCCCACTTCTCAGCTACTGACAATTGAGAAGTGGGCAAAGAACGTATGCAAGAAAAGAGTGAAAGAAGACTCAGGCTGCTACTATTAAGAACAAGACTTCTGGAACGCTGTTAACCCAAGGACTGAGTCGTGCTTAATAGCCGGAGTACAGACTGGGGTTAGGAAGTTGAGCACCGATTGCTTGTAGCGCTGTCAAGTCGATCTGCAGATGAGGGTATGTTGGTAGTGATCCATCTTCAAGTGAATCACAAACAAATGAGCGTAGCTTGTTTATGTAGGCGTCGTCGGGCGTTGGTTTGGGTATGGTTCAGGGCCTTTCCCTTCGAAGACTTCACGACCTCATCTGGCGAAGGGGTATAAGCCGGGTCACCGATTGAGCCAAGATGAGTCAAAGGCAGTTGTCTGTTATCTTGAAGCCGGCGAATTTAATGGTATATTATGTTTGGGAATTTGAGATTTTTTTTTTGGCTATTGAGGTAGTTTTTAAGCCACCCGATATTTACGGTTGTTATATGTATGATGGTTAAGAATCCGAATTTGCCTTTATCGCCTTCTGGGCTATGGTCATGTCCTAGCATACCATTTGTGACAGGCAACTCCTACAATTGTTAAAACGCAGCACAAGTCTGGAGGGAGAGAAAAGCGGAAAGTGTGATATGCTCAGAAACAAGTAACTTGTAATGAGGGTATGGCAGCATAACAAGCTCAAATAAGAAATATAGACCCTTGACGGAACCGTATACGTCACCATAGATAGGATGCCAGTTCGCGAAAGTATCACAGCTTATCTCCTGTCCACTTCCAGATTATATCATCTGTGCGCCATGTTATCTCCTTGTCGAACAAATCCGCACGGTCTCATGGATAGGACTCAAGTTTATCTGCGCGCTGACAAGCTTGTTTTTTTGGCTTGATACTTATTTTACGTGGCTCGTCAATACTGTCAGCAAAGAACAAGTTCAGAAGGCCCAAATATTGAGAAAGTTGTCGAAAAGAAAACCATAACACATAGAAGAAGGCAGCTAAAACCGGTACGTAAAAACTGACCAATCGGTCAAACTTGTTCGTGGGAAATATGTTTAGGTGAGCGAGCACTTGTTAGGCCACTAGCAACCCGTGTGGATCTGTAAATCATCATAAGTCTGCGCTAACAGCTCCAGACCGTTCGTTCTTACGTCACCATGTTCTCATTGCTCCAAATGCCGTCCAACAAGCGATTCCCAGTCCAAGGGCTAAGGAATGTCCAGGTCATGCTTGCTCACTGCGCGTACGATGACGTTGAGAAGTGCTATTCCCTCGGTAACCGTACGGTATGAGCAGCAATGACAGAAAATATATATTAAAAGGCAGCGTGCAACTGGACATGGGCTATTGCACATTCATCTGCTCGAGTTATTCCTCAATAAACTTGTATCCAGCTTCGAAAACCCATCATGTCGCGCAAAGTATGCGTCACGGCTGTTGACGGCCAGACCGGCTTCCTCATCGGAGAGCTCATCCTCACAAAGAAGGAGTTCTCCAGCAAGCTCGACTCCGTCGTCGGCCTCAGCCTGAACCCGGACTCGAACCACGCACAGGAGCTCAAGGGCCTCGGCGCTACCATCGTCCCGCACACCCCGGGGCGCGTTCGAGAAATGGTCAAGAACCTGAAGCAGACCGGCTGCGACACCATCTGCCTGGTGCCGCCGGCGCATGAGGACAAGTTCGGCATTTGCATGGAGCTCGTCGAGGCCGCCAAGAAGGCAGAGATGCCCAACGTGCTCCTTATCAGCGCCGCGGGCTGCGACTACGCGGATCCCCAGAGGCAGCCGCGGCTGAGGGAGTTCATCGACATCGAGAGCGCGGTGCTGGAGGCCAAGGGCGATGCCAGCACGCCGACGGGAACGTCGCCTTGCGTGATCAGGTAGAGAGGAGAATCTGAGCATTGGTTGGTGTGGTAGACGTGCTAACAGACCAGTAGAGCTGGTTTCTATGCCGAGAATTTACTGCTGTACTCGAAGCAGGCTAAAGAGGAAGGCAGTCTCCCACTTCCCATTGGGAGCAGCCACAAGTTCGCGCCCGTCGCCCTCGGTGTTAGTCATCACGCTCTCAATATAGAGGCCTCGTTAACATGGTTTGACTAGGACGTTGCCAACCTTGCCGCTCATGTTCTCACCGGCACGGGCAAGCATGGCTTCGATGACAGACACCGTGGCCAGATGATGATCATGACAGGTAAAGCAACCTTTGACGACTTGCTCAATTTCCACGCTAACAAACAAAACCAGGCCCCCGGCTTTGCGCGGGAGAAGAGCTCGCAACGGCAGCGAGCAAAGCCCTCGGGATCGAGCTCCAGTTCGAGGACATCTCCGAGTAAGTGCAAAGGTACCCATCTACACCGGTATTGTTTTTTGCAAAGTTAACACGCCTCAAACCACAGACGGGAAGCAAAGCGCGTGCTTCGCTCCCAGTCCGATATTGATCCCTCAGAGCAGCAGTATCTTCTCGAGTATTACAGTCTGGTGCGCGAGGGCAAGACCAACTACATCGCCACGACGGCTTTCCACGACGTCACGGGCGAGCATCCTACGGAACCGGACCAGTTCTTCTCCCTTTACAAGGAGGAGATGCGCCCGAAGAAGATGGCCAAGCGCAGACATTGATGTTTTCACGGGTCTTGGTAGCGCAATGGATAATTTTCATCCGAGCCTGTGCTTGTAAGATATGTTGGGCATATGTACAATTATTATGCATAGATTTATATCACTGGAAGCAAATGTCAAATGATGCATGCGGTTATGCTACTATGAGCGAGTAAATACGTAATACTGCCACTACAGCCAACATGAAGCAAGATCTCTAGGCGCTCCTTCCCTTGACTGTCACCCGAGGATTCCGTCAAAACTCTGATATAAGCAAGTTCTTTAATTCGGTAACTTTTGCTGAGAGGCTGTTATAATCGGTCTGGAGTTCTGAGTGGTGGCGCAGTTCAACATCACGTTCAGTTTCTTCCAGATTACGTATCCACTCTTTCTTCTTCCGGCGAAATTGAGACGTTACCTACTATTTCGTCCTGAATACTTCTGGCGTTTATTTTGTTGTGCTGGGCTTCCCAAATGAATTGAACCGTCACGGTGCTCGATTTAGTCTTATGGAGAGAGCGGCACCAATAATTATTCATATATTATTATTCAATTAAAATTTTATAAGAAATAAGGTACCAATTATAATAAAAAATATTAAAATACATTTTATAATTTTTTTTAATAATTATAAAATAGTAAATTTGGATAAATTATTATTAAAATAAAATTAAAAGTTAAAAATAATATAATTTTTATTTATTTATTGGTTTATTTAGTATTGGTAATATAAGAATTTATAAATTAAATAAGTTTCTATTATATATTAAATTTTTATCTGTCCCAGGCTACGCTAAGTGACAGCACAAGGATTGTACTAACAAGTCCACGACCAACGGAGAACAAGGTGTCTCGCCTGTTCTGCCGCATTTCATTTATTACATGTTATTTGCAAAATGAATGTGTTAACAAAGCATTCATTGATAGGACCTAACACTCCCGGTATTCTCAGTCATTCATCCAATGGATCTATGACCCTCTATTTGAAATAAGCAAAATTCACAACCGCGAGGTCGGGAATATACAGTGTTAAATCACAAATCCGAGGCGTGGGAGTCCGAAAAGCTGAACGTATCATTCTATCAGAACTCCTGAGTCTGGGGGCCCTGATCTCAACAAATTGCCTGCGAATACTAAGATCCGCGAGAAAACCCCTATATATATATATATATATATATATCAGCGTACAATGTTATATCAAGTGTCTAGAAGACCAATAGCTACAATAGCATTGCGTAGGCTTATCTTCGAATTCAAGAGTGAGACAATAGTCCCATAGCTTGGAACGACTCCTAAAACAGGTCCCGCCAGGTTTTGGGTTGGGTATACCCACCAAGGGATATATTACCAGTCTCGGAGCCAGACTGTGCGGCGCAGCAGCACATTTCCGCACCACAGTTTGGTCTCGAGACTGATAAATTACAAGCCATTTCATGCTTCAATTGGCTATAACGAGCGTGAGAATATCAAACACCAGCCGAACTTAAGCCTAGCCTAAGGTATTTTGGAAAGACCAACAAGTGTCGATCAAAAATTACAGAGCTCTTCGAATAAAATGCCTAAGTCCAAAAGGCCCAAAGCTAACACAGCTAAAGCCGGGGCAGACTCGCCTGGCAAGATGAGGAGTCCGCTGCGAATCGATACAGTAGGGTATCTGTAATTCAAGATATCTCTTGTTGAACGCATCTATATCTAACATACATGATGACTCCAAATAGAACTCCCAAACCACCATTAGCGACCTCCCACAAGCCAACACAAAATGCCCCCAACTTCATTCGGAACACCGAGCCCGACCCCATCACATGGGATACGCACAACCGAGAAAACATGTTCAACTAGCAATTTCGCACCTTGCGAAGCCGGAAGCTACAATTTGTACGCGCAATTACAAGGCGCTCCAGAGCGCCTACGTGGTTCAAGCAGACGAGCTCAAACATCTGCGGTCGCAGAGCCTCTCATTTACGAGCGACTGCGAGCGGTTGCATCATGAATGGGATAGACTCGAAGATATCAAAAAGAATATTTCACGACAAGCTGAGGAGATTAAGATGCTTAAGGTATCAGAGGCAACTGAAGATTGGGCTCGTCGGCAGGCCGAGTACGAAGAACACATATCTACGTTAGAGAAATGTTACAATATTCTCTTGAAAGATATGGGAGACAAAGAGAATCGGGATAACTCCTTCCTTCGAGTCTGGCAAGAGTCTATAAACCAGAATTACGTGGCGCAGGAACAGAACCCTCCCAAAGAGAAAGATCAAAGCCCGGGTCGCAAAGTTGTTGCAGAACTCGCTTAATGTTCTTTTACCGTCGCCATGTTACATGCTTCAGAGCCGCGAGCTAGAGTTTAGAAATAGAATGATATCCCATTTCTCCTTTGATAGATGCACTCAGCCATCTTGGATTATCGGGCTCTCAAGCGTCCATGCGGCTGTAAGCGCCTGTCACTTATAGATTTGTTTCAAGATTCGTTAGAAGCGTCTGTAACACATCGTTTGTGTATCAAGATCGGCATTGTCCCAGAAGTATCTAGGGGCACTATGAGAACGAAGTATTCGCCAATAATCATGAGCACTAGCATTTTCGTTGTGATATTTCGAGCTAGCGACGTGGAATTTAATTAGCTAAGCCAATATAGATTAAAATTCAGCTACTTGATAGTATAATGAGCCCAGCATTACAACTGTTTGAGCGGGTACCTTCCTAGATATCTAAAGCCATTACTTTTCTCCACGCTGGATCATACCCGGTAGCCAAACGGAGACTTTATACGTGAGGAGTGTGTCCAGAAATCGCAGAATAGAATATGTGCCAGTAAATTGTCTGCTGTCTCCAATGAAGAACGGCCCGAGGACTTTGCGAGATTCTTGGGTAAGACCGTTCCTCTGAACAGTAAAGACGATACTGTAAAACCAGGAAAACGACACCACTTGCAGGGCAATGGCATGGTCTACACCAAATGACTCTGCGTCGCCAACAGTCGGATATATCAACTGTTCAAGATCGGGCTTCTGCGCAGGCGGTGTGTATGTTGTAGGTGTGCCGAGCTGCCGCCACGCCTCCAGAATTGCGTTTGCACAAACAATAGCTTGAAACTCCGCCTCAAGCGCACTACCATCATGAGACTTTGCTTCGACAGCCAGGAGCGGAGAACTAGCAATAGTTTTGAAGGGGGTGGGGAATTCGCTAAACTTTTTTTGAATTGTCGAAACAACATCTCTCGTCTGTTTTCCTTTGCGTCGCAGATTTACCGAGATGTCTGCTCTAGCAGCTAGATATTCTCTCATTGGTTCGCGTGCGGTATAGTTGCCTCTATGTCTTTTAGTAGGTGATGTAGAACGGGACCGTGGTCTTCTTTGAACTGTTGGAAAGAATTCACGGTGGATGTCGACCGTTGTACTGATGCATAGATTTAGCTCCCGTGACTTCCCTTGTTGAGTTTTGTTGAGGATTTATTACTTACACACTAGATATAGTGACCGGATGGAACGACTCCATGACCCCAGCAACGAACCGTAGAATTTCAGTTGCATGTCCAGCCCAATCAGCCTCTTCAGACACGGTAAGCTGTAAGCCTTCTGCGCGAGTTGCGGATTGGATGACAAAGTTGGCTTCATCAGAATGCCTCTCGTGGTTGTTCTCGCAGCTCGAGAACGTGCTCTCTTCCCACCATTCAAACTTTCGGCGTCTACGAACCTTCTCCTAGGATAACCATCAGTTGTGTTTCTTGAGATGGTATGCAAAGTCTGTAACCTACCTCAACACAAGTGCATATGCTTCCTCTAAGGACCATTGAGGCTCTGAAGGTGTGAACTAGTGTCTCGAAGCCAGAAGGAATCGCCGATTCATCCTCTTCATCATCCGGGTTCAAGCCGCCCTGGCCAGAAACTCCCAAGAATTCGAATTTCGGGAAACATTGGTCCAGCAGCTCTCGCCTTTTTTTTCGTGTAACGGTAGTGTTAATACTTTTTGAGGGGCTGAACGATCTCGTGGATTGGATGCCCTCTATCCCAGGCTGCGAAACGCTATCTATGGGGTGGACAGCTTCCCCAGTCTCAAAATCCAGGTCTTCATATTGTGTTGTCGGTGGGTATTGCGGATAGTAGTGATTTCGCTTAGCCTGAAGCCTCCGATCCTCATCTACATCGGACATGATGTCTGCTGTCGGTCGTTTTCTCTTTTTGGTGTTGGAAAGAGCTGGATCGCGGTTCGGCTTCGAAGCTGTCGTCTCTGGCGGTGTCAAAACAAGGAATGTATCGCGCTCAGCCGGATCTGCCTTCTCGATGCTGTTTAGCCAGGCCGCCACGAGTTCGTAAGAGGTATTGAGGGGACTAATAGGATGATGGGGATGGTTCATTTCGCTGATAGACTCCACCAACAGTTCATGTTGATTGGAAATGGAGCTGTGAGAAACTTGTGGGCCATTCCTGTTTGTTTGTTTGCTTGCTGCAATGTGTTGTATCCTTCCTTGGCTTCTACGCGCGGCCAGCGTAAAGCACGTGCATTTTCTTGAAAACGGCTGACGCTAGTTTCGGACAACGATGCAGGAGCTGCGATCCTTTGGATTGGACAAGGACGACGCTTATGCGGAGAGAGTACCTACTAAGTAGTTCGTTCATTTACTCAAGATTTGAACAGTCGAGCCAGCGCTTCCAATGGGGAAAGGAATCCCACCACTCGATTGTTGCAAAGCTGATCACTGTGAGAATGGAGTTCAATAGCATCTAGTCATCACAGAATGAAGGTGTTCCCGGGTTTGTGTCTTGAAAGGGATTATCTCAGATCGAAATCGCCATCCCTTGTAATAGGCGATTAGTTGGCATCCTCTAGCAAGGGTGGACTTTGGTACAGACGCAGAAGTCTTTTCTTCGGGTATCAGAGTTGAGGTAGGTAGTAATACAACTATAAATTTCTATGAATTGAAATATCTAAGTATTGATTAATGGCATATTCCGAACAAAGGAACGCTGTAATCTCTACGTCAACTATATTTTGCCCTCTTGCAAGGCAATTTGCATTCCGATATATCGGAATATGGGGATGAGGTAGTTCAATGATCTGTTATACGCATAAGATGATCCGCCATTGCTGTCTATCCAGTTCGGATTCGTAGATATTAGCCGTATACGCATACTGCTATTTGAATTATCTATGACGAGAAACAGGCTGTAGGACCTTGTGAATTGTATATAATCGATAGTTTTCTTGCGACCGCTAAAACCTGCTAGCAATAGAGTATGTTCTAGCATACTACAGTTCAACAATGATGGAAGACTGTGTCTGTATGTTCTTCTCAAACATCTAACGACACCCTTGGCTGGAACAACATGGACTTTCTAGCCCAATATACTTTCTCCGAGTCTCTCTTCAGTACAAATAATAGTGTTTTCTGAGAAACTGTGTACGAGTTACAACTGGACATCGCCAGCCGGCTACTACATCCTGCTACAGTAAATGATATAAATGGTATGAAGGCAGAATCGAATTCAGTGACAATTGACAGTGCGTCATATGTTCATTACTCCTAATGCTCTTCTTCCACGACAATAGTAATTTTTTAAGCAAATTCTTATTTCCCTGGCCATTTGCATATCAATTAAAGATTCACATTCGGTTTCTTTGGATCACAAACTATAAAACAGTATTACGTTGAAATAGGATTTTAAAATAAAGGAAGGAAGGGAAAATAGGGGGAAAGCTTATAGCCTACGAAAATTTTACAATTCAATTAATTAAAATATGAGAATAAGTTTTTAACTCGAACGCTTATAAGAAAAAGACACTTAAAATCCTTACCCGCTAGTAAGATTAAGATATTCGAAAGAAAAACAGGGTTAAGATAATGGTAGAAGTTTTTATTAATTGTGTTAAGTTAATAAAAAAATTTCGTAGCAGAATTAGTTTGAATGATTTTGATGATAAATTTATAGAAAAAAAATTAGAAATTTAACTCTAAGTTTTTATATTTGATTTTGGGGATATTATAGAATAGATTATCAGTGTCCCCAATTTTTATAGAAATTTGATCTAAGTTTCCTTTTGGTAGGTTATTGTTCAATTCAGTTCATCATGATTATGGGTCTTATTTTTTAGGGTAATATTTCTAGTAAGTGGCATCATCAGGAGCTCTTTATGTAGCTTAATATAATACTTTGCCTCGGTCATATTTCACATCTATCATGAGCCACGAAACCTTCATATGCTCTTAAATAACGATTTTTCGAATTACCGATACAGTTTACCATTATTCGCTTCAGTCTTGCTAAAACAGCCTGACTGCTCTAACGCCTTTTGTAACAAGGTAAAGTGGCAAAAAGAACTGCGTTGTTTTGGGTTCGTTTATTTTCTGATTTTGGAACACGAGCGGATGTTGCCCATGTTCGACACTAAGCAACATAAACACCTTCTCTAAGATACCTTCCAAATGTACAAAAATCTAGAGATTGTTGAGATATCGATGCTTGTACTTTTATTACTATAATTGGTTTCTTAGTACTCGTTGATACTGGTTCACCTTTGATTATTGCCTCAGCCCAGGGAGCGGAGACATTATAGCACAAGACGGGAAAAATAGATCTTCGGACTAGTGTACACTGGGAATGGTAGTTATCATACTGGGATGGTTGCGGTTATTATGTTTTGGACGGTGACAAGGCGAGCTCTGGGATAAAGTGAGTTGTCGCTGGCTTATGTTGACCTGGGCTGGTGCAATAGGAGTGTGATTCAAGAAAACCAGACACCAGATGTGGAAGAAATCAAGGGTGTGCTTCTGACATGTCCAAAAAAAAAAAAAACAGTAAAACATGGTTACCTATATGACTATACTGATCAGTGGTTGTTTGCATTTAACTGAAGCTGATTAAAAGGGCATATTAGTGATGTTATTTTTTGTTGTATAGGTTGTACGGATATAAAGATCTTAGAAACTAGTATCTATAAATTCAATAGAATCAATATAGATATCGATGAGTAGAATTTTGCTAGGCCTAGTGCGATTTTCTGATTGGGCCAGGGCGCGGTAGCTACACGCAGTAAGAGTTGCGGCCAATTCCTGCCCCTAGCCAAAAATCGACTGTCCACCGGAACAAGAAAACGGCGAACATCAAAAGCAGTAACAAGAATTAGAACTGGTATCAAAGCCTGATCGGCAGCATGTCCTTCCCTGTATATTCTTGCATATTTTAGGCCTGTTGGCGCTCTTGATCGTACTAGCCTCAACCCTGCCCCGCTCATCCAGACGGAGTCGACCCGTATTATATTCTGCTTTCCATCCCAGATCATATATACAGCCCAGGTTTTAACGCTCATCCACATATGCAATTCGGCAAACACAGGACAAAGTCCATCAAAATATCTGCTTTTATGAGCCTATTTACTTCTTCCTTTAGACGCTTCAGGTGGTGCAATGGCTGGATGGTGACCTCAATTAACTTGCCTCTTAGTCTCTGCTCAAACAGAGATTATCTTATGTACATTAAGGAGGTGCTTATTCTTCTAAATTGGCTTTCTTAGACCCCCTCATCGCCGTTTCGTAAGTTGATCATGCCATATCGCGGTTGTGAAGAGCTGTGCAAAATGATCGGATGCCGCTTTCCTTTGCTGAAACGGTTGCTCTGCCACTTGATTCCTCCTTTTTGTAGAACCGCGGGAATACGGCACATTTCCCGTGCAAATACCCGATGATATCGTTATAGTCTCGCGGCTTATTTCAATTTCTTGAAACTCTCAAGTAAAAGCTTTGCAAATAAATATAGATACAAAAGTTGCCAATGACGAGATTTTTGGTATATAGGGCGAATTCACCCGTGAAATTGGACTTCCCCAAAACACGACGACAAATGTGCCTGTACTTGTACGCGGCGGGATGTGGACTGTAGAATACGACAACCCCAAGAGTAGTACTTCCGTCCCTAGTAGAAAGAAGCCCTTTAAGATGGAGCCAAAGAGGTTTAATACTGCTAGTACTACAAGAGTAGCCCTGGATTTTTATTCTTTTCCTTTGTTAAGACTAAATGGCCAGAGGAAAATGGCGAAGATCAAGGCTAGTGGTGATGAAATACCCAATGATTCCTTCGTAAACAGATGCGTGATAGCTAAGTTCGCTGCTGTGTAGCAATATTTTGTGATGCCCAATCTGATATATGCACATATGGGTACTGCGGTAAGCCATTCTATTACATGAATGCAAAGCGCCCTGTGTAGCTGTTTAGTGGTTGATGACGAAACTATTCTGAGGAGCTTGTGGAGCTTGTAAATGCGTGTGCTATGGTAGAAGAACAGGAGACGGTGGATAGGCAGAAACAATAAATTTGGCAGTGGGGGCCAGACATTACCTCTGGAGATGTCATTAAGCTTTTCAGTAGCTTAGAGTCAACGAAAAATACATGAGAAAGATGCATTATCTTCAGTGTGCTGTGCCACTACATCTGAATAATTATTTACAAGATTTCAGAGGACATTCATATCAGTAAAGCTGTGTATAAATTTGTTCAACTCATTTTCTGCGTAGAAGTGATGAGGACGCCTTCAGCAGCCGCTTATTTAACTTGGATTCAACGAAGTGGAAATCTTTTATTTTTAGGGAAACCGGCAATAATAAGAAATACCCTCTTAGTCAAGAATTTCATTTAGTTGCGTTGGTAGAATGTTGTTCAGGCGAAATCTTCACCTGGGGCGACTAAGTACACACCGATACAAACCGGTCTCTTCCTTACGAATGTATAGCTAAACTTGCTCAAAAGACTTAGATAGGCTACCCCTCACACCTCAGTACAGACAGTATCACATTTTTTAGTTCTGTATACAACCCTACGATGGAGACCGACGTCAAATTTATCGCGAAGTCGCTCGAAAATCTAAAAGTTTCTCAAAACTCATCTCAGGATCACAAACAGAATGCTATCCAGTCAATAGCCAACGACCTAGACTCGCTCGAAGGCGCCATCCAAACCATTACCTCACAAGCGCAATTTATTAAATCTCTCGCTGACAACGCGAGTATCTCTGGGCGACTGCCTATCTTAGAGATATGCTTGCTTCGTGATGGAATAAAAAAGCTCACAGATGTGGTTTTTACTCTTCAGGGCACCATCGATGCACTCAACAAGGCAACAGAAGACTCTATCATCATGCACCTCAAGTCATTAGGAAGACAGCAAAGCCCCCTTATTTCTGGAATTTTATTATATTTCAATGCACAATCAAAACTATAATCCGACAAGTTTTCAAGAGTACAAACAACCAAGACTTTTTATGGAGGGTGACCGAGAAATGCTATGATCAAGCCATTAGCTCTTCTGGAGATCTCAATGCTGATAATTACTTCGACCTTCTTGAAGAGGGTTATCCGGAGTGGCCTTATGATCCTGATTTCGAGAGCGAAGAATATTATGAGCAAGAGAACTCCCTCATCGTTGACGAAGATTATGCTGCAGCCTTCCAAGAACAAGCGAGCCATAGATTTGAAACACAACGGAATGAAAGGCAGAAATGGGCTCAATTTTGGATTCAGGTGCTAAGTAATTCAACAGATGGGCCGACCCTGTTCTCTCCACCAGCAAATTTCAATATTCGAGCTTTGAATTCAGACAGTACACCACAATACTTGTTCAGGACGTTCGATGAGACCAGCTCAGGAAAGAATAATGAAAGTATAATAGCCTCTGAAGCAAGCATAACTGGATCTTAACAAAGTAGTCGAGCCGATATCCTGAGATTAAGCATGCCGGAAGCAACAAAGTTGCTATATGATCATCTGACAAAACCGTGCTTTGGAGGGAAGAGTTCTGACAACCTTATGTCCTGGACAAGCTCACTGCTTTTCGCGATACAGTATGCGATTTGGAGGCGCAGAGCTCGTCAATTCAACCCGTCTGACGTCAAGATTTGTGTAGTTGACACCAGAAAGTTTCCACAAGGCCAGTTCGCACAAGACACCTGCTTACTCGAAGCGTATCATGCAAATGCGAAGAGAATAGGAGGTGAAAAGCTAAAGTTCTTTGACTTCCGCCTTCAGAACGAGGACTTTTATAATGTTGAATACCTCTCTCAAGGATCAGTGAATAATATAGGTCGATCCTGTGTAATCTCTCTGGAGCACTTGATACAGGCTGGACTTTTTAAACTGTACCCTGAATTTCAGGGCGCCAGGAGCGATGAACAATGGTCTCTACGAGTGCGCGAACTTCGCCAACATTGGTCAGCGGAGCAAAGTACAACCGATCAGGAAATTCGGCTTGCCTTAAATCTATCGTACAATTGCTTTGCTCAATTCGAGCCAATTGATATCGCTTCCATCTTTCTTACCTTTAAGAATCGGAAAATCTCGCTACCAAACTTCGCAAGTGAGTAGCCACTCCTTAATAGCCATTTTTAATTTGGATTTACCAGTAGCAGCTAACGGATCTAAGATAATTCGGATCGCTTCAAAAAAATTCCACCAAGGTGGGCTAATAAACCAGTCGAAGTTCATCGAACTTGATTGCCAGTGAAGCACTCAACACTTGCGACGAACTCTCCAATATAAGGTTTTTCCTACAACACCTACAACACAAGGCGCTCCGAGAGACCTTTGATTGAAATCCTACCATTTCATCATGCTTTAAAAAGAACTTAAGCCTATAAACCTTGGCAAATCGATTAATGTCTCAATACCAACAGAAGATATACATTTAATACACTTAATGTAAGCCTAGAAATGACTAGGAAGATTTCAAGTATGAAATAAAAAAAGTACCCAGAGTCATAAACAGCCCAATCATAGAACATTCATAGCGCGAAGTTGACAAATATTTCTAAAGAGAAGCGTATAAATGCGTAGGATTTGAAGCTTTGCGATGGATATGTATCAGATATCTATATCTTTACTAAGTAACTCTCGTAATGAAGGCTTGCTACGAACGCAAGGTATTTTGGTTTTTGAGAATCGTTCAGAAGATATTCAACAAATTTGTATTGTTCATCGGCTGCATCTCTGTTAGAAGCAAATGTCTAAGAGAAAGCGAAAAGACTGGATACCTTGGGCTCGGACGGACGTATTGATACTCATGTGCGGCTCTAGCAAGATGTAAGTGATGGGTTATATTTATATTTCAAAGAGGTGCGTCCGTGAATTCCTTCCGTTCGTTTGATTTTGGTCTCATGTCATGCAAATCGCAATCGCACCTCAAACCTTGATCCTCGCTCATGCTAGGCTACCATGCTAGGCTACCTTTGAGAAGTTGCAGGACCCTGTTGACTTCAGACTATTAGCTTCTTATTCCAAGACGATGTGTTCGAAGCAACTTGCCGTAATGTTCAAAGATAGGAATGAGTCTCGGGTCATTCGCAGTGTCACACCGTATATCGTACCATCGGCCCAATATTTTGCGATAATGGGCGCTAGGGAGCTGAAATGCTTAGTAGAGAATGTCAATGAAGGTTGGGCAGGAAGCATTCCGGTAGAGGGGCCCTGGCCGCAACCGGATTACTCTGTTGGGTTCCGACGAACGGCCTTCACAGGGGAGCAGCTGAACAAGCTCAACCCTCTCGTCGGCAGCGTCTTCGACACGTCATTCTTCGTCGCGACCTTTCACATGCGAAGTCAAACGCGGCACTGCAGCGCTTGACGTTGCCGACCGACAGAATGCTCACAGCATGACGATAGCTGTAAGGGCGTTGTCGAGCTTTACAGAGCAGTGAAGCGTGAGAAGGAACTCAACCGAGAGATTCCGAGAGATTCTCGCCTTTTACCGCCATCCGATCAAGAAATTCGACTTTACGAGCGAAGAAGGTGCGGATAGATGGACTGCTTACAAGTTCACCAAAAAATATGTACGATGTTTGGATGCCAGCTCACCTAGAACAAATTGTTCCGCTGTTGACCAGTTGCCATCAAGCCTTCATTTTCAAGTTTCTGAGGGGTATGAATCTCAGCCCGAAATGGCAACTGGTCTGTCTCATAATTTGGAGAGCCTTTTTTCAGAGCCACATAACGCTGGTTTGGCATCGCAAGAAGGGGATGAGCTGAATCACATTGTTGCACAAACAGCCGCTCCAGATGCTTCGGTCTCCAAAGGTGCGGGCCAAGGGGCAGCTAAAAGGGCGAAGAAAAATCCTTCTTCAAATAGCAGACGGGGTCTTCCTGGCAATTCGTTCTTGAAAACTCGGGCAAACGAATTCCAGTTCAGAACATGATTCAGAAAAAAGACTGCTTAGGAAGAAGCGATGAAGCCTACGGTCAGAGTCATATCATTTCTAGCTCAGATTGTATTGACACTAGAATAGATGTTGTCAGCGCAGCCGAACTCGATCTATAAAACAATTGAAGAGATTAATTCACATTCTTCAACGAAGAAAAGCGCACAGGGTTTAAGCAAGTACGGTATCACATGTTTTGGAAAGGTTAGAAGTAGCTCTATACAATACTGTAGAGCTTTATGTTGCTCTATAAACAGATCAAGTCTGGCATGTGATACCGCAGTAGGGAGTCCTGGTCAGGTCGACTCTGACAAATATCTTGAAGGCAATGAATCATTGCGGACCGCATCTTATACTGTCACAGGCTACGCTAAGTGATAGCGTAGAACTTATACCAACAAGTCTACGACATAGGGGGAACGGATATTCCGCCTTTTCTGCTACATTTTATTTATTATTCCTATTATTTATGTTTACGAACTTTACTACTTTCTTCCAAACCTGCCCTACGGCAAACGTGTATCACATAATCTGCTCGCACGCTCGCACATCTTAAGAAAGTTAGCGCAGAGAACCACCATTGTTTGCATACACATATAAACAAAGCAAACATGCGATTACATATCATTCTATATATTTCTATCATGTATATAAAACTATCATTAGGACTGATGAAGAGTCTTATTTTTTATCAATCAACTCAAATATAATCAATACTCAACAAACGTCTTTAACACTTATTATGATTATACACTTTATTCCCACTTTACTTTACCAAATAATAAGTATCTTAAAGTAAGAGTCCAATAGTACAAAGAGGTACCAGCTTGCCCAGACGTACTTGGGGAAGGTGTAACATATGCATTCTCTATTTAGGGATATCAGAGAGCGGGGAATGGCAAGCACAGGAATATAAATAGATAGAACCTGTGCAAATATACCGGATTGTCACTTCCTCAAAGATTACTTCTAGTCTCTCAGAACTTACCTAATATCCACACACCTTTCTATAGTGTTGTTGATAGCAAATACTGAAACAGGTAGATTATTTTGCATAAATGCGATTGCTTTCCGTAGCCTCCTATGTACTAACAGCGGTGCACGGTAGTATTGCTTCAAGCACTCGCAATCCCAATGCCGAAACCGGTTGTCCGAGATCGTCTTTGGGTCGCCTGCCCTTCAATTGCAAAGCTCAGTCACGATGAGCAAGTTATAGTTTGCTCCGAATGCAACCGATTTGTTGTAAAATGCTGCCAACACTCGGATGGGGTTTGCCATCACTATAATATTATTTTTGCAGATGGAGCTTATTCGAATAATGGCTTTGCAGATTCGCGCACAGGCTGCGGAGTCGCTATGGGAGAAGGGGATGATGATCAGTTTTCGAAACCCTTTTCGGCCTTGAATGTGGCGGATTCTAGACGAACAAGCCAAATTGCAGAAATAAGAGCAGCCGTGGAAGCTGTCAGTGCAATTGATTAAATTTTGGCCGACAATCAAGTAACAGATCAAAAAAAGCATGTGAAGCCGGGTGAGGTCTCATTACCATATTGGATCATTACGATGGATTCAGAATATGTGGTGAAAGGAATGACGGAATGGTTCCCCAAATGGAAATTGAAGGGGTTGATAAACACTCAAGGCAAGACGCCAGCAAATATCGATTTATTCAGATCCTTAGAAGATGATATTTCTAGGACTGAAAAGAGTAGGGGTATTCGGATCTGTTTCTGGCACATCTCTCGAAGGTACAACAAGATTGCAGATAAGCTTGCTAAGAATGGTGTAGGAATGGATACGATAACTATCTGAGCGCGTGGACAATTCATATATATATTATTATGTCATCCTATAACCTATCCATATGTCCGATCGATAGTTAAAGGCCTAATGATCACATCTGGTGGAACAACCACTGTACTGCGCAATTGCGGCTTATATTTTTGCACTCATTCCCCAGGATTCAACTTCTCCAGGCTGTCTCTTATGTGTTGAGCTAGTATTTATGCTGATGATAAAGTATTACAATTCTCTATACAACTTGTTCGAAGGTTGAGGTTATTGATCATTATGGTGATTCATTGTCGTATATCTATACGAAAGTACTCAATTAGTTGGTCACCTCATTTAGAAGTGAGCGGGATGCTAGCGGCGTCAAATTTAGCCTCGCAATCAGGCTGATCCAACAACTCCGATGAAATGTGCCAAGTTTTGGGATGCTGTCTAGAATCATTCATGGCAAATCACTTCTGAACCAAGTAACCTGGCTTATATACATTTACTTTGACACCCTTCCATCCAATTCCGCAAATAAACCTCTATTTTAATTGGATTTAACTGATAAATGAGTAAAAGAGTTTGCCGTTCTTAAAGCTTTATTCATATAAAATAGTTTTATAAAAAAATACTAAATAATCAAATATTGGTGTTAGGGAGGTAGTAACCCATTGGAAAAGGTGGGGCAAGTTGATATTTACTGATATTTTGGAGAATCTCAGGATTGTATTGTATAATTTGAAGTCCGCAGATTATGTTTTGACTATTCACAACTCCACCGTATTTTCTGGAAATTTTTGAGATGTCAAAGAAAAATACAAAGAAAAGGAATCCTGGGGAGTTCATCAGCCCATTCGAAGTTAGCGTCGCAAATGTCGCCAGATTTGGTTGCCGTCTAAAAAGGATATTCAAAGCGACTAAATACGAAAGGTGACCGAATTGGGTCAGAGCTACTTTTATACCTAAACTAGTATGGTTGAGAACGAGAACAATTGACTTGCACCGGAAAGCCTTTAGCTTCGCAATCTTTTCGACACCGAGAAACGATTCAGCTCTGATGGTGAAACGAGCCCGGCCATACAACGACACTATAATTATTGGGTGCAAATGTAATGACTAATCTACTAACACGGATTCCCAAATTATCTCAACAAAATCTTTTGCTTCGAGCGCCTGCGCGTTGATAAGCTTGCCAATATGTGTAGAAGCGAAACCTTGGCCCTTCCTTCTCATTTTGATAATTTCCCTTAAAAATGGAATGGGAGTATGTGAAAAGAAGCTTGCTATATCTGTAGTTCCAAGAACTCTACATCTTGATATTTCCAGTGTCTCTTTGGGTACCCATCCGTCACTACCCCGTTCAGTTTCTTTACCCAAGTCTTCATAGTGGATACCTAGGAACTCTCGAAACTGCTCGTAATACTTCATGTCTTCGAAGAACAATTGTCCTGCGAACGTATTCATCGTAATCCTAGTTTTTGGATTGGCGATGGTGTCCATACGATTGGCGGGTACACCGGGGATAGTACAGAAACCCAGATACTCGAGGGTTGGCATGTTCTTGGAAACCTTGGGCGCATAGCAGTGAAGATACGACTCTGAGGATTCTCTGAAAGTGCTCATTAGTTCGTTCGCTTCCCATGGACTGATGACAACCAACTGTGACCCTTTCTTCGTTGATATTATCCATCTGACGGGCCTGATATAGTCATCCATGACATCCCCTTCTTCGTGCTTGACGGTCTGTTCGAAATCGATCGTAACATATAAGTTCGATGGCCATGCGATGGCCTCAAGTAAACCTTTACTCGAGGTGTTCTCGAAAATCTCGAACGCGAGTTTGAATGCAGACCTGACGTTTTCGAAATTACCAGTGCGAGCTAAGCGCAAGACATCGGGGTGAAGGCTGTGCACTTCAGGGTCTGCTGCTCGAGGTCGCTCTACAAGTTTTTCTTGTTCCATCTCATGGTCCACCTCCCTCTCCTGCTCCTCTTGGACTCCAACACACCGCGAAACTCTTGTCTCAAATTGGACCAAGCGGCTTTGGATGGTTTTGGCATCAAAGGATGGTTTGGGGTCAACCTCAAACCTTTCTCCGTCCCTTTGTTCATGAACCCCGTACATCTCCAACAAAGGCTTGCTTTCTACCTCCATGAGCCCGTCCTCTAGCTTTGATACGTCTCCCGTAGATGAGAAAGTTTCATTGGCGGCCTTTCTTTTCAGATATTTGAATCCTTGGTCGGCCCAAATAGGGAAACCGTGCATTGTCTGCCTGCAACTTTCCAGCATGGTCCAAAGCAGTACATCCGATACATCCAGGTCCATTGCTTCATCTTTACCGCTTTCTCTCTTGATTTGCGAGTATATGTTCAAAGGAGCCATGAACAGAAGAGAGTGACCTTCTCCCAGCTTTCTCATCCTCATACATCCTATTATCTGATTTTAGTTCTTATGTCCGACTTCCAAGAACAAGCAAAAGTTGTGATGCAATAGAAAAGGTTCGTGTCACCGACCTTGAACGAATTTATCCTTCGTCAGGTTTGGACCGAGCGTTACGGCGGCCCTTGACGTCGCCGGAAGTTTCAAATCCGTACCCCTAATTGCACATAAAGGTCAGACCACTGGAGTATTAAGAACGCGTTGTTGGATCATCCTACCGAGTATGCGCTTCATCAAGGTACACTAAGACCCGATCAAGCTGATGAGACAGAGCGGAAGACCGGAACGGTTCGATCTTTCCGTCCCTCCTCATCGCTAGAAGTTCGTCGCCGATTCCGAAGAACACTGCACCTAGGATGTTAGGACATTGGTCCAATCTGAGCCATTCAGTCGCGACTTGTTCGTTGTTAAGCTCAAGAATGGCGGCTCCGACATCGAGCAAGACTTGTATCTTGGGATATTGAATCACCGCCAGCCGCAGTATTGCTATTGATCCGTCTTTCAGATTGTCCGCTCTGAGAATCGTATTATTTTCTTCGCGCAGGATATTCATAAGAACTAAGGAATTAGTATGAAGCTCGTGCGGGAGATTTAGCTGCTGAATGCTCGTAGGTAAGAGATATCGATTGTCGTTGGTACCGCTGAAGCCTGTGGTGTTATTTGTCTTGCGTTCGGCGATATCCCAACCGCTGGTCGATAGTTTGTGAGAAAAACCTTTCGCCTCCCTCGGAAATACGAGCTCGGATAGGAAGAAATCTATAACATCCTTGTTGTACCTGAAGAACTCGTAGATCTTGTTGACCTGAGCCGAGTCGAGGAGATTGAGACCTCGAAGCGTTGATAGGTTCTTCGGGACGTCGCGGTATCGCTTTGTCCATCCCTGGTATGTAAGATCCGGGTCATCTGTCTTGAGCAACAGGTCGAAGCAGTTTTCAAGATCCGAGACTTCGAGACCGCCGTAGTAGTAGGCCAGACAGGTCAGAGCAAGCGTCACTTCCGGATGACCGAACTCCGCCTTTGCCGCCGGTTGGTCTTTTGCTCTGTACGGGACCGCTAGTTGAGACCGTCTTGTGATGAGATCTAGTCCGTAATCGACCCTATATCGTTTATCACAAAAGACGAAGAGAAGGATTCCGTATGCGATTAGACCTCGCATGACCAGAAGATGTGTTCTCAGGTGAGAACAGGTCGTAAGCAGTTCCTCTTGGTCCTGAATTGTGATATCTTTGGAGGAAATAAACATAAACGCCAGCCGTCTCAGCCTCGGGGTGAGAAGCTTTAGTCTCGGCGAGATACTTGGCAAGCTGTCGAAATTATCCAAGCATATATCCTTTGCCAATTCTTTCAAGAACTCTGCCCCTTCGACTTTATCGAGTATACGGATTCGCGGGAAGTTGGACGACCCTGCCGATAAGATTTCTACAGCGCGAGGGTCTCTAATCGCCCACAGAGAGACTCTTGCTTGAACGAGGTCTAGAACTTCTTGAACGATTGTCCATCGGTCGACACCTCCCTCAAGCGTTCGCTGTTCGCCCATGGTGTAGATCAACTGATATCGGATGTGAAGAATCTCATCACTTTCGTCAAGGACATCTCGGGTGTTTCCATCAAGCCAACGCTGAGCCTGCACCAATGAGGTGGCAACTTCTACATCTCCCCGTATCGTTCGCTCCAGGCCCATAAGCTTGAACGAAAGCAGATGCTCTGGAAGAGCGAGAAGGATGGCGCCGTCAGCCATGCAATCCATATATAGAGCTCTGATATCTTCGACTTCTGAGCTGGATAGCTTCAAGCCTCTGGAAAATGGAAGATAGTATATCTTGCGATTACAGAGCCCCGAGAGTCTTTGAACGAGAAGATGGAACATCTGGTTAGCAAGCGGTTTAAGCACAACGGATCTGACAAGGCGCTTCGTATCGGCCAACATCGCGGCCACTGCTGGCAAGATGACCTATCTGAAGATTTAATATATCCGTTCATAATGTGACTGGGAGTAAACTCACCGCGGACTTTCCTTCCCCCATATTCAATTGCATGACCGCGTTTTTGTCCTTAGTGTCATCCATCATCGATAGACTGATCTCCGCCTGGACGGGTCGGACCAAAATCCCAGAGTCGATCTCAAGTAGTAACCAGTCGATGTGATCATCGGCTCGCCAAGTCTGCCGGCCTTGATTCCGAATCTCCTGCCGAAACTCTAGTCCCATACCATCGCGGCGGAGCTGTAAAAGTCGCTCAGCTCTCTGTTGAAACGTTATCGCTTCGCCGAATTTGACAATAGCATCAAGCCACGACTTGGAAAGCACTTGACGGTCCTTTATACGAAGCTGTTGGAGCATATCCAGCTTGGAGAGACTCGGCCAAAGGCCTGCCATAAGCAGAGCTCTCTCCGAGGCCGACACCGGAGACAAAGCTTTCAAGAGATTCGTGTATGCTTGATCAGCACGTGTTCGTGACTCTACCCTATAACTGAGCAATGCCTCGACGCTCACATTGACATCATGTCGAGTCTGTGACGAAAGAGAATCCGTCAAAGCCTCAATGCTCCGGAGAAGATCTTCGGCGTATAGGCTGGTGAAAATGTCATTGGATCCGCGGAGGCGCTCAGCAATTGCAATGACAGGTTCGATTTCACCCTGTTGCGCGACCCCAGCATCAGATTGATCCGAAACAAGAGAAAGCGTTGTCTCATTGCTTAGATCTCTCAAGAGCGGGCTTCTGGCAAGTAAATCGACGAATGAAATTGCGGAACCTGACTGTCGATGCGGGTCGGCGCTGTTGCTGTTAGGTGTAGGCGCGCACAAAGTAGAGGTATCAAAAGCTCGATGCCTCGCGATTTCCACATGTAACGAGCGAAGCTTCTCGTCAACTTCAGCAAGACGCTTGAATAGAGCGTCATTTCTGTAACACACTTCGAACTTGGCGGTGATATTGACAATCGACACGTCCGTTCTGAGGAGATGGAAGGCACCCCCTGGTCTTGTGATGACGGGCCGTTGGGTCGGCCACTGGCTCAAAATATGGCTTGTCATTCCATCAATTTGCTGCTTCAGAGTAGAATCATACTCGGCATGTTTTCTATCGTAATAGTCATCTTCGCTTTCATCAAGTCGTTTTGTTCGATCGCTATATACCGGATCAATATATGGAACAACTGCCTGTGACAAGAAACGGCTTATATCGGATCTTTCAGGCGAGTCACCGATATTGGGATGGAAATAGTCGTACGCCGGCAGTGGTAAATTTGCAAATAGACCACTAGCCGCCACTGCCAAAAAAGACTTCAAAATCCTCCTGTTTTTGGGTTCTCTGTAAACCAACAGACCAAAGATGAAAAGCACGGGATAACGGGTGTCTCGCGTCGATAGTCGGCATAGCTCATAGAGTGTATATAAATCTGCATTCGGATCGACATCGGTCCAGTCGGAGCTATAGCTTAGGCTTAAATCATCATTGAGCCCCGATAGATGGCTCTTCGTTTTTACGAATTGCAGAATATCCGACTTCAGATCTTGAGCGGGAGACCATGCGAACGATGCTCTGGCCATATCCTCGACATGGACCTCTGGTGCAGAAATCGTGTGGCGAGGAAGATGGGAAGACGATGCGAGCATTCGATGCAATCGGAAGGGGTCGCCAGTCCAGAAAACGCTGTTTCTATTGCGCGCTCGTTCCAAAAGGTCTTCGGATCCGAGTTGCACCACATTGTGTTGGGTTGAGCCACCGATCAAAAACTGACGGCGATTCCAGTCATCCAAGATATCTTTCACCAGATAGTGAAACAGATCGTTCTGAACCCACGTTGGCATGTTTTGTGACCATATCGTTTTCTGCATCGACTTCAAATGCGTTGGGTAGAAGGAGCGAGAAGGGGTCAAGGCAGCGATATTGTTCAGGACGATCGCTTCTCTTTCGCTCAGCGATTGGAAGGAGAAAGAGGCAGCGTTCTGTAACCCGTTCAAAGCCTCTTCAACTCCCGAGCGACCAGTTAGTGGATCACACAATATCCCACTGCTTAGGGCGTGAAGATACAACCGAGTGTAGTGGGCCTCGAGGCTGCCATCGTCGGTAACACGGTTCAGGATTCGATCTATATTGAAAACTGTATAAGAACGTTCCGCATCATTGGGTTTGATATGAATGACCGGGTGACTATTCGGTGAAACAATTCGCGCTTCAGCAGACCCACGCGGAACGATCAACGACTCTTTTTCAGGATCCATTGCTTTGGATCTCAGTTTCAAAAAACTTCTCAGCCCGATAAAGGTGTCCAGCCTTTGATTCTCATCAATCACCCACCCGCGATGGGTTCGGCTTTCGATTCTGTTTTCAGGGTTGAGAAAGAATTGCAATTTATACCTTGGCAGATCGAAGTCAACGATGGTGTCCTTGGCCCCGGCAGTCCCTATCGTGTAGTCACCCGATTCGATTGGACTCAAGATTCGATTCATAGCCAAAGAAATGTTACCGTTGACATCCAGAAGTTTTTTTTCCCGGTTTGCTAACGTCCAATATTCGGCTACTCTGATCAACATCCAATCATCGGGTGAGATAGTCCCCTTCCACCAAACATAGTCCTGGTGGAATAACACGTTGCCCCGATTCAAGTTTAGCCATTGACTACCAGCCAAGTATATCGGTTTCGGTATGTCATTTTCGAAATTTTCCGCCGCTATGAACTCATGAACTTCCCCATCATCCTTTCTGATGATGAGGTCAGAATCCTTGTAGTATATCCAATCTCCACCATTTGTGCGACGGACTTTTCAACTGACTCCACGTGCCAAAAATTGGCTGTGCTGGTATTATCCGATTCAAGGCTTCGGAGAGAATGTCGCCATCCTTTTTCAGAGCTGTTTCCACGAACGGCTCCGAAAGGACAGCGAATCTTCGATTGGTTCCTAGGGATAACTTCAAATCTGGGGGCAGATTTGACGTGGTTCCAAGGCAGTTGTCGTAGATCAAATTTTGAATAGCCAGAAAGTCTACCACATCTTCCCTCTCTCCGAAAGCATCGCCGAGGAAATCTTCGTCGACATCGAAAGTACTGCACTGTATGCTCAGTACCCTTAGAAGCCATCCTCGGAAGTGTTCGATATCAGTGTCATCTGAGACTGCTTCAAGTTTAGATCGTAGACTTTCAACCCAAGGGTAACACGTTTTACGAGCCTTCCGCAGGTAACCGAGCACCTTGTACCTAATCGTTTCGTGGCCGCAACTCAACAGCCTCCGCGCAAGCAGCACGAGCGATTTCAGAGTATTGGCTTGCTCCCAATTGTCCTTGATCACATCCAGAGTGTGATCTAAGCTTTTCAGTAACTCTGCGGAGAAATTCTCGCCAGCCAAAGTAACGTGGGAGTCTCGTCTCCAGTCCGCGTCAGAGTCATCTTTGCAAGCCCCGGCATTACAAGTGGCGTGCAGGATAAGAGTGAATACGGAGTCTTTCTTGAAGGATAGATCGCCCTTTTGCAGCTCCAATATCACATTGTGCCATTGTAAGTTTCTTCCCGACCGGAGAGAGGCGAAGGCTTCGTATTCGCGAAGGGTCAAGCTCGGGTGACACTTGCTCTGCTCGGCGATCACTTTGTTGTGAGGATGGCTAGTCAAGTTCACCGCGTAAGTGAGCTCTTTGTAAGACGGATCAGATAAGTTTGAGCTGCAGAGGGCCGCTGCAGTACAGGTTTTGTGACGGGAACCGACCCATTCCGTGCGTCGCTTATCAAACAGCCGGTACACGCCAGCGTGTTTCACGAGGACGTCGCTTGAGACGGCAGGGATCTTGCAGGTGGCATAATGCGAGATTGTGCATATGGGCTTCGCTTCTGATACGCAAGTCAACCTCTCGGCCGATTCCTGGTACTTGGATAGATCTTTCCAGCAATCAAAACCCCAATGATCCGGTTTCTTGGGCTGAATGTGGTCAGTTGTGCTGCACACGTCGACCATGATATAGTAAGTGGCGTTTCTCCACAACTCAAATCCCCGGGGTGGTTTCAGCTCGAATACGACAAGTCTAGCGTATGTTTCGGCTTCGGGCAGCGGCCATTCGTGAACGTTTATTCTCATGTTTTCCGCTTGTGTAAACAAGGCACACTTCTCGCAATAGCTTGCGTGCCCCCTTCTGTTCCTTCCTTTTTTGCGATACTCGCGATACTCGCAACTCCTACGTCGATAATTGGCCATGAGTGCCGCATGCTTCTGATTACTCTCATTCAGCTCCCTCTCTTTGGCCGCTCTCTCCTCCTGGGCTTTGGTGATGATATCATCGCGGAGCTGTTGCAAAGAAGGTGATAGGTCGTAATACACAGATGAGAAGCTTGTTGCGTTAGCGGATGGGTTGAAAATAGAGCGATTCTGACAGAGACGTGCTCTTTCCTTGATATAATACTCCACTCGATACAAGCGCTTCATATCTTCTCTTTTGACCAGCAGAATCGGATCCAAGATATCATACGGTATCTCCGGTGAGTATTCGCGGAGCAGAGGCTCATCTTCACATGCTGCTTTATCGAGTTGCACCCATAGTTCTAACAGGGTGAGTAGCATGACTGAATTGTTGATAACGTCGTCTGCTCCGTAGAAGTTCTTCGCCTTCTTGTGGTAATTTTCGATCGCTGCGGCTATAGTCTCCACCACGACCGTTTTAACGCCTATCCAACAACGACACCATTTGTCGAGATTGTGTTTGACCCATCTCTCAAAATGGATCAAGTCCGCGGCTGTGTTCCACTCTGAAGAGGCAGAGGGTATCTCCGGGAATGAGTATTCGTCTGAGTGGCGATCCGGCTCTATCGGATCGTCAACTTTCAAGTTGCGCGGAACAGGGGCCGAGAAAGCTGTTGTTCGCTCCCTGATCCAGGATGACGCTCTTTCCAAGATGAGATGCGTGTTTTCTTCGATATTTAGGCAAGTTCCAAGGCGGTGGTCCCAAACGACGGACAAGTTAGTAGCTGATACAGCACTCTTCCATCTATCAGATACTCTGTCGGATGCCTTGGCTGCTGTCTCCAGTATTTGCTGCAACAGTTCACTTGGAATGTTATCATCTCCGATTTTGTGAACTCGACGGGCTAGTTTTTTGTTTATACAAGATAGGGTGTAACTATCGAGGTCGAGTTGTATGGCCGCCGAGAGCGTAGCTCTCATTACCTCCAGCATGAATAGTTTATATTGGTTTTCTTCTACGGTCGTCTGTAACATCACATTGACAATCAACCAAAGGGGGCTACGTCTCCAAGGGTTTTGAGCGGAGTACCAGTTGACGTCGTCGCGAACACTTTTTTCGATACGTCTAACCCGGATCTCTTCCCCGATTCCCCGCATCATACCGGTGAGTAGCTCGGTAATATATCTTGGATCGTTTGTACTGCGGGTCTCGGAAAGGCTATTACCGCCCTTGCAACTTTTGGAAACCGTCTCCTCCGTAAACTCATGCCAATCCATATGAAACAAAAATGCACTGAGTTGTTCAAGGAAAGATGAGTCCGTTGCCACACTCCATGATATTGTCGTTGCTGGTCCGGGATAAATACATTTGAGAGCCCCTTTGCACATTATCACAGCTTCAGGGACAGGCGAAGCTTCGAAGACTTCGAATTGGAGAGTGTGGTTGACACGCCGGAAAACGATCCCAGCATTCTGTGCGGAGACGTGCAAGGCAAAAGAATCTAAACCCGAAAAGTCAGTTTAACAATTTTTCGAACTTCTTGCTTAAATTTTATCTTACCTCCTGGATTCATCTGCGGGATAGCCGCTCTGAAACTCTCTGCAAAGTCAACGTTGACATTATGCACATCCAGCGTTAATGCAAGGGATTTGGCAATCCGTCCTGCAGATAATTCATAAATATCCTTCAATCGACGATCACCCAGATAGCCTTTAGCGATAAATTGCAAAAACTTAAGTAAGGTATAGTGCTGCACTCTTTGATCTTTAACAGCTTCCTGTGGAAGCTTTGGAGGGAGGACAAGATGCTGCACAATATATTCCAAGTCGCGCTTGGGTATTTCTAGTAATTTTGAGGAAAGTCAGTAAGTTCTAAGACTGGGATGGCTGGGACTTAGGTCTTACCTCGCGGTAAAGCCATTTTTATGTAAACTTGGACTGAGATGGTTTTGGTTTGAGAAATGATAGCGATAATACCGACAGTACTGTCTTGCGATCCTTATGTATCTTCTTGTACGTTTAGATGCAGAAGGCTGGTTTCTTAACAAAAGCTTGGTAGTAAAGCGGATGTCAACCTTTATATATATGGGATACCAAGCGTAGGCAAGAGAGCTAGGATCCCGATAATACAAACTATGAAATACACTGCTTTTCGAACTTCAGGCATCATATTACTGCAAGTGATAAAAAACGAAATAAAGATGAATCAGCTACATACGGATTACATCACTTGAGTCAAATGAATCTTTTACGGTTTATTCCGAGCCGGAAACTTTAAGTTACAGATCGACCTTGCTTGAGAATGGGAGAGATAGTTCTATCGCGGTTAGCCGGCAATTAACGTACTAATTGTTCCATGGTTTAACTCTGAGATTTGAAATAGACATATTAATATATGTATTATCAATCTTGTACATGATTTTTGTCTAACTATTTTTTGCAATAACAGTATGAGCTCTCATCCTCTAAGGTCTTTTACGTATCACCTAGATCTTGCAATTAAGTATAGGCGACCCTCATATAGAGCTAGAATCTGTAGAAACTTCATCGAGATGTTATATGTGGCGATTTGAAAGGCGTTGAGAACCTTCTTCGCGGCTTACAGGGTTAGAAGATTGGCAGACAGGAACGTAGTGAAACAGAGTAGATAAACGGTGTTGGGAACGGTGTCAAGAACGTTTGTAAAAATGAACCGGTTGCCGCCTGTAGCATCGAAAGCATGGAAAGCGGAGGCACTCTTATTACAGCTTCGAAGCATTCCTTGCACAGATTGAGGTGTCGGCGGATCAGTAATTGGACAGCGAGACTGTGGCGATCCCTACACGATATGTGTTCAGCAGAAAATCCCGACACAATTGCATTGGTTCTAAGTTGAGCCCAAACTCAAACTGCGGTGTATGTGTATACAGTATCTAGCGTCATAAACTAGAATAACTATCTATATACCAAAAAGCGGGTCAAGCCTGTTACTGATCGTATTATGTTAGCACAGCTGCAAGGGTTTGTGGATATCTGTTCAAGCGGATGAAGTGAAGTCGCGGTTGTTAAACATCCGCGGATCATATTTGGTGGGCTTTTGATTACTAATACGCTGCTAAACTAACTTTTATCAGAACATGTACTAAACACTGTATAATCCTTCAAATACCGTTGATAAAACTCTTAAGAAATATTGGTTATTGACGATGGCGGATTTTGGCGGTTGAATTCACCTCCAAAGAGAGCAGCCAATCCGTCAAGTCCACCAAGTCCGAACTCCCCTGCCAATTTACTCAACATAGCAATCCCCATATCAAACGTCTGCTGCCCTCCTCTACAAGCACCCTTTTCTAGATGCATGGTCAACCCGCTCAAAGTCTTAAACGTTTTGACCACCCCTTGTGGTTGTGAATCAAGAAACGGAAGTCTGCAATGGTATAGGACTGGGGCATGGGCAAGCGATTCGAGATGCTGCTCAAGGTGTTTTGGCTTCTTGAAACTCTTGTAACAAATATGACATCTGTGCCCCGAATGTTGTTGGACATTGACAAATGTCGAAGACCCGGGTGTAAATATTCCTGCATCGGATGACCAAGATGCTAGAGAGCTAGGTTCAAAATCGTAACCGGTTTGAAAGCTGCTAGCTTTCAAAGAATCCGTAATCATTTCGAAACTTATCTCGCTCCCCTGGAAACTCGGAGTTGGGATTTCGTCGCTACCAGAATCTGAGATAACCTCCCAATTTTTTGCCACGTCTTCCAAAGAGTTTCGAAGATTGTATGCTTTCAAAGCCTTCTCAGCTCCCGGGACGGTAATAAGTCCCCTCTTATCCCTTTCACAAACGAACCGGCCGATGGTGTCGTAATCGAAGCCGCTCTTACAGGCACCGCTCTCCAAGTGCGCCACCATCCCAGCGTACAGCTTGAACGATTTGGTGCACTTTGGATTTATACACCTGTGCCTAGCTGAGCATATATGTGTTTTCCGAAGCACTTTGGTTGCGAAATCTTTCTTACAATCCGGGCAAATGAAAATCTTCTTTGTCTTGGGATTGGTAGCTTTGCCTTTACTTGCAGAGAAGTCGGTATGGCTGCGTACAGCAACGTGTTGTGCTAAGTGGCTATTGAAGACTGTCTCGTCATAGAAGTCAATATGACAGTCTATGCAAGTAAATGGAGCAGAAGGGAGTTGGCGGCCTTTGCCGCCATGCTGCTGTTTGTTGTGTTGATTATACTTGTCAGCAGATAGGAAGTATATGTCACAATAACAACAGTGTAGAATAGATGAATAACCCGTAGCCAGCTCTCGTATTTTACAAGCCTTACAAGGACTTGATGACAAAAGCTTTGTTGGAGTACTCGAGGCTTTGGCCTTTGAAGCTGCAGCTGCAGTCATGCGTTCCGATGTACGAGTGGGTACGGTGGCTTTAGGTTTTACACTGATCGCTGCTGCTTTCGGCTTCGGAGGAGTTGCAGTATTCTTAGGCTGAGCCTTCGGGGGACTCTGTGATGTTCCACCTGGGTTGGCGTTCTGATTCTTATTTTCGGTATTCTTTCTCTTTTTTTTAGCCATGGCGATGACTCCAAAGCTTCAAAGGTTTGTAAAGGTTTGCAAAAGTAAATTAGAGAATTACAGGTCCCCTGCAGAATGGAAGCAAGCTAGCAAAGTTAGGTCCTGATATGGTATTATTATAGACTGACATGGTATTTATTATAGACAATGTGTGTACGTGGCAACTTCGGCACTTTTAGGCATAACACACCAGCCATCGATTGGTCTACATTCTCATAAAAACGAAACGACGACCACCAGATCAGGTCAAGGATTAGCTGAAGTTGTCTGAATCAGAAAGTCAAAACGTCCGTCGCAGTCTTCCAAAGCTAACATATCAAAATCGGAGACACACTGGCTTTTGAAATGTCTACGGGTGAGTTTTACAGGATATAATGTTTTATATCGATAATTTGGGCAAGACCAATCAAAAATCATAATATGAAACCAGGCGGAATAAGCCTAGAGACAACTTTGCTCGGTCGCCAGCTTCTAAGCGACAAGCTTAAGATATGTTTTTCAGTGAATGTTCTCGAACCGAATGGAAAACTATTAGGCATTGTTCTCTTTAATTATCAAGAATTTAGCATAGCAACCTACATTTTCAGGGGAACCTTGTATTTACCGATTTATCGGATCGCTGCACTATATTGTATGGGAAATGAATCTCTGCAAATCCGTAGCGGTGGCAAGTAATTAGAGATAGTTCCATATTTTTATAGTACTAGGAAATGACTTTAGATCTCGATTCCAGTGAATATTAAGTAACCAAAGAACTGAAACCTAACCAAATACATGTCGATATGAAACTGCAAAGGAGCAGGGTTAGAAATGTAGGTAAGAATTTTAAGAGACGGGTGTGCTGTTGCTGCTTAAAGACAAGCAGCCACTACAATATTAATTCTGGGCAGTTTGAAAGTCTTAAATCTGGTTAGAATGTCACCGAGACAAGACATTACTCCAACTAGAAGACCCTCATCGCAGGTTCAAAAATGATATCTATATAGCATCTCACCTCAATCATATTAAACCCTACAAGAAAGCGTGCTGGCTCAGCTAACTTAGAAGGAAGACCGCTTAGCTTCCCTACGTCGGTAATGTTTACGTACAACTGGGGGACTGCTCGCCTAAGCGGGGTTAATTTACAACCTTAGCTATAAAGTGACTTCATAGTGTAAGTTTCCAGATGATTTGATAAAGCCATAGCTTGGGAAATTGGTATAGATATTAGAGGGTTGTGGGATCCTAGTCTCTTAGTTCTCAAGTGTCTGGACATAAACCAATAATGCTTGATTTCCTACGGTTGAAGCCCCTAGAAAACTTATGATGCCTGAAGTTCAACGTCCTAGTTAGTTAATACTATTGTAATATAAAGCATTCTACCTTTTTTTCGAGATAGAAAAATTGGCTACAGAAGACCACGAGGGAGCTCTGATCTTCCTTTTCCGCGGAAGGTTTCACCGCAAGGGTAGGAAGCCCTTACGTGCCGACGGCTGATTTAATTTGAATATAAAAAGGTAATTATCTGCCAGTTTAGAGGACTTGCTGATTTTCTACCAACATTTGAAAATTTGTCTAGTTTCTCATCATTCGATCTTATTATCTTATACCTTCAAAGTTAAGCACGTTCGACCTGAATAATGCATATTCTGGATCTAAACACTTGTTCTCTGGCTGCTCTGCAGGACGATGGACATCGCAAGATTCTTGATGTGGTTGACCAGCTTAAGCGGATTGGATTGAGCTCAGTGTTATCACTCCCCCAACTTGTAGTCTGTGGGGATCAGTCCTCCGGAAAGTCTTCTGTTCTGGAAGCAATTACGGAGATTCCGTTCCCTAGAAAAGAGAACCTTTGTACGAGGTTTGCGACTGAGATCATTCTGCGAAGGGCACCCGAAAGTCAGATCAGTGTTGGAATTACGCCCGGAAAAGATCGCGCCGACAATGAGAAACAGGAGCTTAAGAAGTTCCAACGCA
>JAJTUC010000038.1:8174-60198 GCA_036971365.1 Dactylellina leptospora | reverse complement strand
GGTGGGTTTGCGAGGTATTGAAGCAAACTCGCGGGAAAGAATTACCAGGAAACTTTGATCCCCAGGTTATTGGGCACCTGTTCCACGAGCAATCGAAGCCCTGGCGGGGAATAGCTTAGACACATATAAAGCGTGTGACGGATGCCTGTCGTGCTTTCGTTGAACGAGTCCTCGAGCATACAACGACACCAACAGTTCGAGAGCGCTTAATGGAATATAGAGTTGAACCTGCTTTGAAACATGCAACATATTTGGCGAAGGAAGAACTGAACAGGCTCATTGAAGATAAGGCACGCCATCCGATCACTTACAATCACTATTACACCACCACCATACAAAAGCTACGTCAACTAAACACCAAAACCAGATTGACAACCTTGTACAGACTGCAACGGTAAGTGTAAATGTACACAAGGAATATAGCAGCTACGAAACCAAGTCTTTTATTTCACCAACTGCTTTCCAGCATGGGCTTCTCAATGCACAAATTCAGCAAGACATGGATAAGTTTTCAGCTGAAGACGCGCTGGACTGCGAACAGGCGTTTTATAAGGTACGAGAGGCCAATATTTCTCTTACTATGCGAGTATCACCTCGAAAGCTAAAGAACGCATAGGATGAAATGAAATATTTCATAAATACAGTAACCAAACAAGTGATCGAACGTCACCTTGTGCAGCCACTGCCTAACCTGGTTTTTGCTCCAATTCATGTAACAGAAATTCCTGATGACCGAATAACGAATATTGCCGCCGAACCAATGGAGATAATTCATCGGCGAAAAGTCCTTCAAGACCGCAAGGCAATGTTGGAAGATGGCCAAGATGCATTCAGAAGTGCGGCTGGCAAGCGTTGATATTGCACCTCAACCTATACTCCGAACTATTATGTAAGCCCCATGTCGGGAAATTAGCGATATAGACAAATAGTGTACAATATAATAGACTCAGGATATCAAGGCGACCATCAAAATATCACAGTGGCTAAGTTATTTGTGTGCGTATGGCGAAATAGTGACTTTTGGGTACTCGTAATCAGTCTTGTTGATGATAACTCCCATTCAGTCCTCGATGGGTAAGTGTTGTTGATCGACTTCTCGTTAATGTCGTGACCTATTTGTTTAACTTGCTTAACAGCACTGGAATCAGCATCACTTATCCTTTATGATTAGGAGTAGAGGCCTTGCGTATTTCCTTAGCTATAGCAACTCGAGCCGCGTCTTGTCTAGACTTTCGCGACGGAGGTTTATCCTCGCAAAGTTCACATCTTAAAGTTGATGGTTTAGGAGTGGAATGCACCCAAAAGCCTCGGGGCAAGGATCCTCGTAAAAACAACGACCACGAGGACGGCCTCTGTAAAATAAAACCAGACGACATGGTAGACAAGAAAAAGCCACCTGACTAGCACCCCCCGCACGTACACCCCTACGAAGCCAGATGTTGGTGGACACACTGTCCAACCAAGCCTGAACACGCTCCCACCGCGCAATTTGACGAGCCCAGGACTCCCGCCGGAAGTCAGCACGACGACGACGATGCTCAAGATAGGTTATCCGGCTAGCCCAGAAGGTTGATACCGGAACCAAAGCAATCGAAAGGCGAAGAGGAAAATCCATGATGAAGCTTAGGGATTACAAGATGAGATGGAATCTAGAAAAATCAAGAAATGACGAACTTTGGTCATGGTAAAGCGGTCATGACTGAAGTAGCTGAGAGAACTCCCCGGGAAACAACTTCCGACTAGTTTTTTCGAGATCCACCTTCCCTTCAGCATCCCCAGCAAACGGATCACCCGCTTCGGGATCTGCTTCCTCCCGATCAAGTAAGACTTGACCATGAATCACCGCCTCCAGATGCCTCCGCTTGATTAACTTCAATCCCTGCCGCCGACGAATCACCTTAGCACTCGCTGCAGTGGCGGCGCTATGGCAGCAATAAATTGTGATAGCAGTGGTAGGGCCATTACTTACCAATGATTTTCTCCCAAATTTGGGGATGCAGTCTTGTATATGTAGTCAGAACTGTTGTTGCGTACTGTGTGTGTTTGACTGAGGTTTGACAGGGTAGCACACAATTTTGTTAGACTTGAGATGTTAGGCGACACGCATGTCAGAGCAGACGCATGTCAAGCAACATGTGTCAAGAACACCCATGCGAGAAATTGGCAAATCAAGCCCTCAAGGACAAAAGTGGACTGCGACCGGAAAAGGACCTACGACCAAAGGCATACATATACTACTCGAAAAGACTTGTGATCGAACTTCGGATCTGACCATCACCTATTAAATGTGCTTTGAACAACTATGGTCGGCACTGACTACCACGGCGTGCTGCGTTATTACCATGTTACCATAGCAATTCCGTCCGCCTATGTTATTGTTATTCGCCACATCGCCACACCAACGAAAACATCGCGGGTGTCACACAAGCCCTATTATCAGAAATCCGTTGATTTTCCCTGTCCCTAACTTGGTTCTTCTCTATATTGTATCTACGATCAGCAGCAACAAGTGTTACAGCCAACCTATACTTCGACCTCGATGCTGGTCACTTGGAAATGTCAAGACCCGCAAAGCGACAACGCCTNCCCACGTAGCTCACTTGCATTTGAATACTCATCGGATACTGATAACTATATGCCGTGGCATTCAACGGTTAAATCGCATGCTCAAGCACTGATGTGGGTTTGCGAGGTATTGAAGCAAACCCGCGGGAAAGAATTACCAGGAAACTTTGATCCCCAGGTTATTGGGCACCTGTTCCACGAGCAATCGAAGCCCTGGCGGGGGATAGCTTCGACACATATAAAGCGTGTGACGGATGCCTGTCGTGCTTTCGTTGAGCGAGTCCTCGAGCATACAACGACACCAACAGTTCGAGAGCGCTTGATGGAATATAAAGTTGAACCTGCTTTGAAACATGCAACATATTTGGCGAAGGAAGAATTGAACAGGCTCATTGAAGATAAGGCACGCCATCCGATCACTTACAATCACTATTACACCACCACCATACAAAAGCTACGTCAACTAAAACACCAAAACCAGATTGACAACCTTGTACGGACTGCAACGGTAAGTGTAAAAGTACACAAGGAACATAGCAGCTACGAAACCAAGTCTTTTATTTCACCAACTGCCTTCCAGCATGGGCTTCTCAATACACAAATTCAGCAAGACATGGATATTTTTTCAGCCGAAGACGCGCTGGACTGCGAACAGGCGTTTTATAAGGTACGAGAGGCCAATATTTCTCTTACTATGCGAGTATCACCTCGAAAGCTAAAGAACGCATAGGATGAAATGAAATATTTCATAAATACAGTAACCAAACAAGTGATCGAACGTCACCTTGTGCAGCCACTGCCTAACCTGGTTTTTGCTCCAATTCATGTAACAGAAATTCCTGATGACCGAATAACGAATATTGCCGCCGAACCAATGGAGATAACTCATCGGCGAAAATTCCTTCAAGACCGCAAGGCAATGTTGGAAGATGGCCAAGATGCATTCAGAAGTGCGGCTGGCAAGCGTTGATATTGCACCTCAACCTATACTCCGAACTATTATGTAAGCCCCATGTCGGGAAATTAGCGATATAGACAAATAGTGTACAATATAATAGACTTAGGATATCAAGGCGACCATCAAAATATCACAGTGGCTAAGTTATTTGTGTGCGTATGGCGAAATAGTGACTTTTGGGTACTCGTAATCAGTCTTGTTGATGATAACTCCCATTGAGTCCTCGATGGGTAAGTGTTGTTAATCGACTTCTCGTTAATGTTGTGACTTATTTGTTTAACTTGCTTAACAGCACTGGAACCAGCATCACTTATCCTTTATGAATAGGAGTAGAGGCCTTACGTATTTCCTTAGCTATAGCAACTCGAGCCACGTCTTGTCTAGACTTTCGCGACGGAGGTTTATCCTCGCAAAGTTCACATCTTGAAGTTGATTGTTTAGGAGTGGAATGCACCCAAAAGCCTCGGGGCAAGGATCCTCGTAAAAACAACGACCACGAGGACGGCCTAAGTAAAATAAAACCAGACGACATGATAAACAAGAAAAAGCTACCTGACTAGCACCCCCCGCACGTACACCCCTGCGAAGCCAGATGTTGGTGGACACTGTCCAACCAAGCCTGAACACGCTCCCACCACGCAATTTGACGAGCCCAGAACTCCCATCGGAAGACAGCACGACGACGACGACGCTCAAGATAGGCTATCCGGCTAGCGCAGAAGGTGATACCGGAACAAAGCAATCGAAAGGCGAAGAGGAAAATCCATGATGAAGCTTAGGGATTACAGACATCCTGGGAAGGAGGATTACACCTTTTATACCAAGATGAGATGGAATCTAGAAAAATCAGAAATGACGAACTTTGGTCATAGTAAAGCGGACATGACTGAAGTAGCTGAGACAACTCCCCGGGAAACAACTTCCGACTAGTTCTTTCGAGATCCACCTTCCCTTCAGCACCCCCAGCAAACGGATCACCCGCTTCGGGATCTGCTTCTTCCCGATCAAGTAAAACTTGACCATGAATCACCGCCTCCAGATGCCTCCGCTTGATTAACTTCAATTCCCACCGCCGACGAATCACCTTAGCACTCGCTGCAGTGGCGGCGCTATGGCAGCAATAAACTGTGATAGCAGTGGGAGGGCCATTGCTTACCAGTGATTTTCTCCCAAATTTGGGAATGCAGTCTTGTACATGTAACCAGAACGGTTGCTGCGTACTGTGTGCGCTCGACCGAGGTTTGACAGGGTAGCACACAATCTTAGACTTGAGATGTCAGGTGACACGCATGTCAGAGCAGACGCATGCCAAGCAACATGTGTCAAGCAACATGTGTCAAGCAACATGTGTCAAGCAACATGTGTCAAGCAACATGTGTCAAGAACACTCATGCGAGAAATTGGCAAATCAAGCCCTCAAGGACAAAAGTGGACTGCGACCGGAAAAGGACCTATGACTAAAGGCATGCATATACTACTCGAAAAGACTTGTGATCGAACTTCGGATATAGACATGTCACAGTTACTGACCATCACCTATTAAATGTGCTCTGAACAACTATGGTCGGCACTGACTCCCACGGCGTGCTGCGTTATTACCATGTTACCATAGCAATTCCGTCCGCTTATGTTATTGTTATTCGCCACATCGCCACACCAACGAAAACATCGCGGGTGTCACACAAGCCCTATTATCAGATTGATTTCCCCTGTCCCTAACTTGATTCTTCTCTATATTGTATCTACGATCAGCAGCAACAAGCTGTTACAGCCAACCTATACTTCGACCTCGATGCTGGTCACTTGGAAATGTCAAGACCCGCAAAGCGACAACGCCTTACCCCCCTGTCTTCCCAAAAAACATTGCAGATCCAAGACTGGATCTCCAATATTTCCACCGACGGTACCTCTCACTCCAGCGGTTGCAGAATGGATACAGGTCGCGGGCGAGGTCGTGCTCCGAGGGGCACAAAGCTTCCATTACCATCAGGGCGAAGTCGAACTACTTTGCCGCCTCAAACTCCCGATCTGGTGGAAATGCAGGAGCGGAGGCAGTCGCCTAAGCGGAAACGATTGGACAGAACAGCATCGGGAGAACAGAAACAAGCAGGCAATGATGAGAAGGTCGGAGATAGCACCGAACAACAGGACGATGAGCCTATAGGTCCTAGATATAGAGAGCAATCGGCAACATATTCTGTTGTTTCAAGGTCGACTTCGCGGACGAATACAACTACTTCAACACGGCAGAGGTCAAATAGTCCGCAGAAGAGGATGCAGCTCCCTTACTGTAGACCGTCGATAATCACCTCCCACCTCCATCCGGTGCTGCGAACAGATGATGGTAGCATACCTCGAATGCCACCGCTTGTGGAAGCCTTCAAGAAAAACTTGGATTCCCTGAAGCTCCTGGACAAGTGCCTTCCGATATCACTCAAGGTACGTGACCGACTGTCTCTCAAAACTTCAAATACTTCTGCAGGGTTTGTGTTGGGATTTTTCTCCTGCTAATAGTCATCTAGGATCAACTTGAGAGGGAATATCCCGAGGTGGTGTTTATGGACTTTATGTTCTCTTCTGACGACCAGGAGGCGTTTGCCAAAGATTACCTCGTTAGCATCCACGAGTCGGCAATGGAGTGCTATACGAAGGAAGCTTTGGAGTCGGTCTGGTGCTCGTCTGTGGTGAAGCCCCTGCTAGACGGCCCGAAGAGATACGTAGCGGAAAAGATAATAATCACATCAGCGTAAGTGTGCTGATACAACCCCGACGAACTGATCTAACCCATAGACACAGCGAGTATAGCGCCCTGAGTAGTGCTGATTTACCGACCGATGCCCCTCCCTCTCGAGTAGACTTTATCCTGGAGGCCAACGACAATTACTCCAATACAGTGTTTCGTCGAGCTGTATCTTCTCATGAACGGAATCCTAAGATGATTACACTGAGTGCTACTTCCACTGCCCAGAGCCTTCTGAGACCTACTTTTGCGGTAGTTGAAGTGAAGAGTTTACACGCACCACCCAGTGAAGCTTATACTCAAGGAGAAGTTGCCGCAATTACGACTCTGACAAAAGCACGCAAGTTGGGGGCTCCAGCGAGCGCGGTTCCATTTGTTCCTGTGATTATCGTGCATGGTCATCTTTGGGAGTACCACCTTGTGTATGATACTTTCAACATACGAGAGAGAATGATTTGCGGAGGGCCCTGGCTGATCGGGAGTACGCTGGAGTTTTTGGGTGTGGTAAAAATTGCCAGGTTTATTAAACAGATTAAGGCATATGGAGGGGATATATGGTGGAAGATGTTTGTGGATACATACTGTGCCGACGCTCTACGAATCTGATGTACTGGCACTCTCGATTTAATCTTAACCCTTATTTCATAAATCATCCGAATCAATAACTCATGACATATGTCACAGTCAGGACAGCTTTCTTATATTAGTCCCTTCCTTTCCATATATTTACCACAAGTTTGAGCCTTCATGGTGTAAGATCTTCATAAGGCACAGTGAATACTTCGTGACGATGCTGTGCTGCTAGTTTGGAATTTCAGTGTGCCAGCGTTGCTGCTGTGTTGCTTTGGTCACGGGATGCTTTCCGATTATCTTGGCATCAACCATCAGTCCATCGATGATTCAGGGGCAAAACATCACTCTCGACTCTCGAGCTCTTCATCAATTCAGCCGATACAACTCAAAATCGACATCAAAGCAAGGACTAATAAGGTTAATATGGGGAGATCGCGCTCTCTGATTAGATTCAAAACGACTGAAGTTCCTGGAGAACCTGGCCATCGCCCAAGCCAAATCCTTTCAGATATCGCATCATTGATAAGCAGAGAACACAATAACCAACGCGATTACATCCACTATGCCGCGGACTATGATGCACTAGAGAGCAAAAAAACATATTTTATTATAGACTGGGATGTTTCATCGGAACATCGGAACAAAGGACAGGAAGATATCCAAGTTCAAACATATGAAGTTAGATACAGAGATGGGAGATGGTATGTTGCCTCTTTACTCGGCGCAAAAATTCAAGAGTGTCTCTAATTATCTCAAGTTCTTTGAAAGCAATAAACATTCCAGCAAACCCTTTCTTGAATCGACGTCCTTGGGGGGGAGGTGAACTTGAATGGAACTATAGGGTAAAGAAGAATGCGGTCAGCCAATCTGATTGATTCTATCTTCAGAGCAAAGAGCGAGGAAAACCTCTTCATGTAGAATCTGGAGGAGAATGCCCGGCACATGATTTACATGGCCCGTCATGATCTTCTTGCGGATAGCGGACCCGTTGACGTTGACGGCACGTTGTATTGTTACTGATAGCATAGGCGCATCTTCGTATGTCAATATCGTTAGTAATGGCCGCAACCACGCGCGTAAACTTCGGCATCGTCGCACATCTTGTCTTCAGAATGAAATGGAAAAAGTCTTAGTATAAAGAAGATATGTCTAGCCAATAAGTTTGGTTTGAAGAAAGAGGTTTTCGGTTGGAGGGAAAGAGGAAACTCCGAGTGGAATCTCATGACCTATATATACGCTAGTCACGGGCTTCACCTCGCAATCAACTGCCCGTTTCCCTGTTTCTTACAGGGTCGTGCTTAAAGCCCGCTGAGGCTGAGCGGAGCGGCATGCCTGCGAGACAACTCCTAAGAATAGCTGGCGCTTCGTGAAGTGTCAAGTCAGCGCCTATTCTCGTCCGAAAGTCCGAAAATGAAACGGATTGGGAATTTGAGCTTTTAGAGAAGGGGGACCTTAAAATAGTATTCAGAAAACTATGAGAGGAGAGAAGATCGAAAAATTATGAGCAGTGCACAATCTTTTCGCACTTCCTGAAAGTGGGGCCTACGAATTGTACACTGTAACTGCGCGCAAGGATTCATTTGATTTGGAAGCAGCTTGTGAACTAGTCAACATCTCATATATATATTTAGCCTTCTTCTAGCTAGAGCCACACTTATGCCAATCTCTTATTCGTTTACTATCGAATCGGCAATAACAGTGTCTGCAATCCCACTTCCAAAGGTCCCGTGCTTCTTTCAAGTTAGCATGCTCTTGAGACCAATGAAGTGAGAGATTATGTCGGACATCCACCCAGCGCGTTCCTAGGGCTTTATATTTACAATTTTGAACTTGACACAATCTGCTTATCTGGTGCGAGAGACAGGTGTGTTGGTCTCGCGATAGGACATATTTAAACTTCTCGTCGCATTCCGGGTGTCGACAATGCATAGGAGATGCTCCTGAAAATGGTTAACACATTCGTATAAAAGCAGTTAAAGCATGGACGACTAACTTCCTTCTGCTATCTGCATCAATTGATAGTCTGTGAGTTTCATATTTGAAAGACGGACTATTTTTTGTCGGGTATTGCTGCGGCGAACTGGAGGTGGCGCTCGAAGAAACCTGCGGAATCTATCGATAGATTTCCGCAATGAATATCGTGGGAGGATGGGTCGTTTGACATTATAAATACCTTGACTATCCGCTTGCATTTGACTATTTATAGGCATTTGGGATAGACTACCAAAATATCGGAGACGCGGTCACACCATATATATAATAACGTTTATCCATTGCCAACGTGCAAGTTAATCTTTGAGTCGTGGCTTTCGGTTTCGAGCCTATCAACACGGGACCAGTACCATTTCGGAGACCAGTGTCATTTTTGGGTGCCGTTCAAAACTATCACTTCGCTTTATCAATTACATCTCGTAAAGATCAATATCAAACTCAGTATCAAAATATAGAATTGGCCTTCTAGATCTTACCTTTGTCAGGGTGAGATAGTATCAGGATCTTTAAACCGCTTTAAAATGGCCATATCCCAAATCAGTCCAGAACAAACTTCAAGGCGATTGACCCAAATAGGCAGAGCTCTGCCTAGTCCGACCAATCGCATATCTAAATGACCGAGAGGGACGATAGATATCAGAGCACGAATCTCAGAGCAGGAACTCATTTTTCTCAGAAATGATAATTCTTATTCAACTATTCTGCTCGCTGTTTCTAGCCTTGTCAAGCGCAAGACAACAAAACGTGAAGCGAGATACTGCTGGATCTACCCTGGCGGATATTAAGAATTACTACGATCCTTCTAAATCTTCGCTTTGGAACTCAGAGGCTTGGTCCGCGATATATTGATGTAGCACAAGGGACGACTGGGGATTGTTGGCTTGATGCTAGTCTTGCTGCTGTTGCATATGCAGACTCAGCTCGGCTGAAGTATATCATGAATCAGCCTACACAAGGACAGCCATTAGTTATGGTCACCCTCTGGGACGACGCTGGTGTAAAAGTTGACATTGCTGTGACAAAGCCAAGTGGTTTCGAATCAGGTAAAAAGGAATATAGCGTAGCCGCGCCTTACGTTACAGGCGGAGTTTATGTCTGGCCAATGGTAATGGAGATTGCGTTCCGAAATTTTGGAAACAGCGGCCACAGGACAATTTTTAACAAAAATTTGGACGGAGGTTTACCGACGTCGGCACTTACCGCCATATATGGAACTAAAAGACCGTGCGCCACAGGACGACTTGATTTAATGACAGATGACCAAATTTGGTATGTCCTACAAAGAGCCAATACTGTACCGTCCGTTGCTTCTACTTCTATGACGGTAACGCAGAATGTCGATATCCCAGCAAACCACGTATATACAGTTATTGGAACAGATCGGGCTCGAGATATCGTCACACTAAGGAATCCATGGGGAATTGTAAGTCAGAATAAATTAGGCTTTTCTACAAAAGGTGGTTCTGCCGTCAGTGATCGCGGCGATGGAGTTTTTGATATCAGCCTCGGGGATTTTAAGGACAACTTTGGCTTCCTTTATTGGATGAAGGATTGGTCTCTGATAAAGTTTGATCTAGTATATCTCTGTTTCGTAGATCTATTGTACGTAGTCTCTCAAACGATCGAAGTATAGACGAATCAATAGCAAGTCCCAGAAATCCTAGTGCTTATGTATAAAAAAAAGAGAAAAGAATCTATTACAAGCACATCCTCTATAGTATTTCGGCTAGCTCTCCTCGATGAAGCGCATAGCCAACGTAGGTGTAGACAAGCTGGAGCTTTTGAGTTGAAGGTGATCGGTCAATTCTGTCATTAAACTAAGCTTGGTTGATTGAGTACCCAGTGTCTACAAACTTACCACGGCCTCAAAATCCATAATCACAGGTTCATCAGTTTGAAAAAAGAGCAAAATAATTGTTAATTTGATACAGCCTCATACATACATGCCGAGACATAGGTCTCTAGGGTCGGTCAGTTCGTTTTAGTATACATACTGAGAAAGAAACAAGCCGATCCCAAATATTCTTTTGTATATGACCTAAGAGATGTCTATCTTCCCAATCATCCGCCAGCGCCCGAGAGACAGGCACCCTAACCCGGTTTATTCGATTAAAGTCACAATTATGCAGTCGATTCTTTGACGGCGTATCAATGCAAACTGCTGTTTTTCCGCCTCTGCAAAGTAGAACATTTCCGGGCAGTTTGCGTCTCGATAGCTAATCAGGACTATCAAGTATCTTGAAATCATGAAAATGGAAGAAGTTGCCATTGCCATATTAAGGGAACACATACAAGCTTCAATCTTCGGGCAATCCGGCCCTAACTCAAGATTCGAGTTTGAGGCCAGTACTTCCGGAGCTACGGGGGGTCGGGTAGGGTCGGTCGTGGAACTGGAAATGCTACGGCATTTTTGTAGGTGATATTTTTCACTGATGTTCCGTCGTGATTGATAGACAGCTCTTGGTATTTGCATAATTGAATTCTAGAAGTGGAAAAGCACTCCATCCTCTCAAGAGAAGCGGAAAAGCACTCCATCCTCTCAAGAGAAGCGGAAATGGAACAAGAGAAGAGGCCCATAGAGATACCGATAAAGACGACGATGTTGACTCGATCCATTTATTGGTTTCGATTTACCCGAACATTCTGAAATCATCAATCTCCGCGCGAAGAGCTTCACGAACTGAGATGTGAAGTTAAACGATTTGTTGACTGCAGGTTACGAGGGGAAATACTTGAATTATAAACGTAATGGGTTGGTAAAGTTTGATCTAGTATATCTCTGTTTCGTAGATCTATTGTACGTAGTCTCTCAAACGATCGAAGTATAGACGAATCAATAGCAAGTCCCAGAAATCCTAGTGCTTATGTATAAAAAAAAGAGAAAAGAATCTATTACAAGCACATCCTCTATAGTATTTCGGCTAGCTCTCCTCGATGAAGCGCATAGCCAACGTAGGTGTAGACAAGCTGGAGCTCTTGAGCTGAAGGTGATCGGTCAATTCTGTCATTAAACTAAGCTTGGTTGATTGAGTACCCAGTGTCTACAAACTTACCACGGCCTCAAAATCCATAATCACAGGTCCATCAGTTTGAAAAAAGAGCAAAATATTTGGTAATTTGATACAGCCTCATCCATATATGCCGAGACATAGGTCTCTAGGGTCGGTCAGTTCGTTTTAGTATACATACTGAGAAACAAGCAAGCCGATCCCAAATATTCTTTTGTATATGACCTAAGAGATGTCTATCTTCCCAATCATCTGCCAGCGCCTGAGAGACAGGCACCCTAACCCGGTTTATTCGATTAAAGTCACAAGTATGCAGTCGATTCTTTGACGGCGTATCAATGCAAACTGCTGTTTTTCCGCCTCTGCAAAGTAGAACATTTCCGGGCAGTTTGCGTCTCGATAGCTAATCAGGACTATCAAGTATCTTGGAATCATGAAAATGGAAGAAGTTACCATTGCCATATTAAGGGGACACATACAATCTTCAATCGTCGGGCAATCCGACCCTAACTCAAGATTCGAGTTTGAGGCCAGTACTTCCGGAGCTACGGGGGGTCGGGTCGGGTCGGTCGTGGAACTGGAATTGCTACGGCATTTTTGTAGGTGATATTTTTCAGATGTTCCGTCGTGATTGATAGACAACTCTTGGTATTTGCATACTTGAATTCTAGAAGTGGAAAAGCACTCCATCCTCTCAAGAGAAGCGGAAATGGAACAAGAGAAGAGGCCAATATAGATACCGATAAAGACGACGATGTTGACTCGATCCATTTATTAGTTTCGATTTACCCGAACATTCTGAAATTATCAATCTCCGCGACGAAGAGCTTCACGAACCGAGATGGGAAGTTAAATGATTTGTTGACTGCAGGTTACGAGGGGAAATACTTGAATTATAAACGTAATGGGTGCCAACTTAGCTTGACGAACACACTTTAGATGTAATACCAACAAGGCGCTGACTATTAGATCGTAATGCTATCTACAAAAGAAGAAATCTTATCTATAAAGTAGAACGGAGCGTAACAAATGGAGCAGCCTTAAAAGAGATGGCAAGAATGGGACACCAGAAAAGAGCAAATGGTAGTCACCAAAGGATGCTCCCGAGAAGATATAGCCCGATACTCCCCATCGTAGATTTGGCTACACATTACACATCTTCTATAGCTACTGGGTTTTAAAAATGTAAACCATCATTGTTTTGCTTCAATGTCTTCGTTATATATAAATATGCAATAAATTCAAAGGTTCGATATTTCCTCAAAACTGACGGATATTCTGGTATCGTGGAATGCGATTCTCCCAAGCGAAGCGATGATACTACCGGGTGGTAAACAGCTGACTATGAGCCCTTTTAATTCTCATCTTCTCTAGCTACGTCAGGATTCTGTGAAGACAGATTTGAAGTTGGCGGTGCTCGTCACATTCTCGATTAGTGGACCATCAGATCGGAAAACCGGACCATAAGGTGATGATGAGACTTATATCTTTACTGCAGACACTCCTTTCTTGCGTCCATAGGCTATTAGTCTGTCCTCACCCCCATTGGATGTACAACTAACATGCACCTCCTCAAAACCGGCGCAAGTAAACCTTTCATTGAACCATTTCTCATCGCACCTCCAGTGACCGAATTCTCCCCGAGGCTTGCTATCGGTAATCATCAAGAATCCTCCGGACGGTAGATGCAAGTTCGTACTATCGAAAAATCTGATTTGATCTTTTTCGGACAACTGATGAAAGCTATCACAGACAACGTAGTCGAAAGGTCCTGAGGCAGGCCTCTCCGACATGGAGAGAGGGAAAGGCTCCCCGACAACCGCAATAGCAGGGCAACAAGCTTCGGCGAAGCATTTATTAACATCGTTCACGTAACCAGGGTCGGTATCGAGGTATGTAATGTCATCCGTATAGGCTTGGGCCCACTATGTATTGAGCTCAGATTACTATTAGCTATAATCACAAGGTTTTGTTTCAAGGAAACTTACGTAACAGAGCGGTTGACCCAAGCTCTGGGAAACATCCAGAACTCTAGCTTTACGGGCATTCTTCTTCTCAAAATCGCATATGCCCAACCCCCCAATCTCACTGTCGAGATAGCTGACATCGAGATAGTCATAAGATGCCATTCTGATGGATTTGATAAAAAATGTAAACTGACGCCCTATTGCATGCTATATATACAGAGTCCCGGACGGATCGCGAAAGGTAATGAAGCCCTTCAAGTCCGACTAACTGCCGTCAACCATACTTCACGCTTCAACTTGCTATAGTCGGGTGAATATCACATATGGACGGACGAGTCCAAGAATGCATATAATGCACAGTCTGTGCATATGCAGTGGAGGTGCGGTGCAATTTGCACGTGGTAAGATTCCCTTAGTAAGAAACGCGGGGTCAGTCCGGACTCGACTAAAATTTATGGCAAACATGATCATAGTGTGAAGTGAAGGGAGAGATGAATGATTCCCTGTCATTGGTTTCCAGCGTGATAGCGAAGATCTGATTGGAAATACTAACGAAGGTGTGCCCCCCTCGTGTGATTTGTTAAGCGTGTCCTCATTGATCGACGACTATATGCGATCGTCAGTTGTTGCTGGGCTGATGAGGGGACTTCGTACATTCGAGAGCCTTGCTTGGACCCACTTAAGTGCTTGGTTTAAATCAACCCCACTCTAATAAATCGATTATCTGTATGATTGTGTTGCGTTGCGTAGGCTAGATCTCGATCACGATGGATGCTTCATGTGCCGTGCACGGCACATCAAGCATGCCGTTTATGCCGCCCATGTTTCCTCTTTCTTTTTCGTTCCCGTTCCAGGAAATAAGATGCGAGATCTCTAGAGAAAACATGATGAGTTTTATTAGCTTGACCGGGGTCTGCATTTTGAAACGAAAATATGCCCAACTGCTTCCGACATCCCCCGACTCCCCATCGACATCTATGGACTATGCCCAACCAAGCTCCCAGTAAAACGGTAGCCCAACATTCTTCGAGGTGATAGCAGAAGCCCACCATTCTTCGTCGTCGAAGCAAACTTCTTAATTTGATACACCACGCCCCGGGCCGTAGTATAGTGTACCTTGTAAATGACCATCTACGAATAAATCACACCTTCATATATCGGCGAGCCTTGCAGCTAAGGGTCGTGCACTGAGTGGGTTTTTCTTACCTAACTATTTTGCCTTTTGATAATTATCTGGCTCAAAACACAAGTGTTACAGCCAGTGCGTATAAGAACCTGTCCAAGAGCCTACCAAGAAATCTCTATATGTGAGAAACTCGTAAGATAGGATTGTACTGAGACTCCCGTGACCACCAGGTCCAAACACCGCGGTGCACCGCGGTGCGCCGCTCTCACTGCCAAATCTTTGTTGGCACAGCCACAGAATATGTGTTGTATGGCTGCCATTCTTTCAGCTGTAGGTGGCCGCTAATGAAGCGCTATTGTACAAAGCACCTTGTGTGGAAGGGATTCTGAGAAGGGGTGTGGTGAGATTGCATTCCCCTATTTGATGATGATATTGGGTCTGATAATGAGGAGGAGGTTGAAAAAGACGAAGTTTTTCACCAAAACCAAATATGGCCGGAGCCTAAATATGTAACCAAAGCCCAACAACGAACACTTGAAGAAATCTAATTAATAGATTTCGTTACGTAGTAGTGTTAGTTGCTTTTTCGACATCATCAGAACTACATACAAATCAAATAAAAGCACCAGTAAACCAGGGCACAAACAATAGATAAAATAGATAAGATAAGATTGGCATTCTTTCTCCTGACTGGCATTCTCCTGTCTACACTAGCTAACTACAGGAGGAACAACACCCACTACCACACCCTGCTCTTCTAAGGCGATCACCAATAGTTAGCCTTTCCATCTAAGTGGAATAGGCCCATCAGAGAATGAGGAGTACCGAAAGCTTTGATATCCTAGATTTGCACCGCTCCTTTAAGGCGGCATACGTTTTTAGCCTTTTCGGCGTCTTGAGAATATCAGCGCGATATAATTAAGGTCTCTAAAGTTAAGGTATCTAAAGTATAGTACGGGACATTCAACTTTTTTGCATTACCTGAAGCTTAACATGAATCAGCTAAAGAATTTTACCCTTCAAGGTAGCTTCAGGGTCGTATCTGCGGAAATAGTGCGAGTAAGCCCTCAGCTACTTTTGAATGCTACAACATCGGAGCAGACTTTAATTCACATATGCGGTTTCATGGATAATGAGTCACCCTACATCATCCGAAGATACGAGTTTCCAGATGAGATTGGCGATAGGACACAATTGATCCATTCAGTATGCTATGCTTTGCAAGAGTGTATCCTTAACCTCGAATCGGTCGATATAACTTTGTATCTTCCAGATATTGAGGTTGTTCATTTAGTAGGGCTATTGTTAGAATCACCCGAGGATTTTCCGACAGACTTATTGGAGATACGACGATTGCAAGCAATAATTAGTGTATTGCAAATGTTGGGTGTAAGATTGCATACTCAGCTCCGACAACCAGGGATCGTCGCAACGAGAACAATTTATGATAGGATTATATCAATTTATCTCAGCCTAATGTAATTATAGAGCCCATTCGGCACTTTAAGAAGTTTCTCATTCACCTAACCGCTTGTTAATACAAGAATTCGCTGATGATACTATAGGCATTGACCAACAACGCTAAATTCCATAAGGATTTACTATCCTCGGGTGGCCAGGCTCTAGCAAAGTATTGCAAAGTATTGTCACCACCGCTGCTTGGTTTGAAACCTCGGTGTCTTCAGATTTGTAGTAGGGGTATTGAAGAGGAGGGGTATTGCGAAAGTCCCACAGCCGGGAAGGAGCTATGGTCAATATGAAACATCGTTGAACGATGCGCTTTCTGTACTATCTAGCTACAGCCAAACGCGCTACAACAAAGCCGAGGACTATACTCCACACAGGTACCAGCCAGAGCGCGATAGTAACTGCTCTTTCAAGCGATGACAATGCATCCCGTAATTCATCTTGCTCCGTTCTGTAAAATCCATGGAGTTCTGGCCCGTCTGTTGTAACTATCCTACTTTCTTCCCCCTCTGCTGCGCTATCGTTGTCTAATATTCCGTTGCCCTTGTACCATCGGTAAATCGTTTGTTCGACTAGAGTCACCGTCTGCCAGATCTATTGTTCACATCAGAAATAGAGCACACTCGCAAAGGAAAACCCAACTCACATTACCGTCAAGGAGATAACGACTATCCAGCAGAGGCGGCTTTATCGTTACCAGAAAACCAGCGACAAACAACCATACTGCTATTCGAATCATGGAATAGTATTTTCCAGCCGGGAACTGTAGGACTGGGATTTCTTGGGCTATGTATATAGAGGCGGACATTGGGATGATAGACACAAACCCATGTGGCGTGAGGGTTTGAAGATCTAACCATCTGTTACGTGTGTCACCAATTAGCTACTTTGATATTTCGCGTTCACATGTAGACCTACCTGAGCGTAACGATGACTGCCTCGCATACTAGTGAGAGGGAAACAATCAAAGCGAGAATCTGTAACGCTACGCGTCGGCCTTGAAGCTCTTGGCGAGAAGGTAGAATCCAAGGAAACTAACACAACGTCAGTCTAGACGCCTACAGCTCCTGTGCATTCGGGTTGAGGGGGAAGGGAGTAGTAGATTGGCAGCTTTACTAGTAGAAAATTTTGGAGCAAATCCTGAATAGAAATTGTTATATCCGCTCCCAACAAAAACAACTGTTCTCTGAGACAATAATTACACGTAGCAAGGGTGATGACTGCAAGATGCAGGATAACATCACAAAGCTTGATGACAAGGGCATAATTAGAGCTCCTAGTGTAACGCTGCTGGTGATGTTGTAGATATAGAAGGTTTCTCAAGGTGAATAGAGTAACGCATAAACGTGAGAAAACGCAAGTGGCGTTGCCAATCAGAAAATAAAAGGAGGTATCCATGACCGTTTGCAAAAGTTTCGCTTTAGATGAGATTGAATGCGGTCCGGCGTAGAAAAGAAAATAGATAGAGAAAGAAACCAACGTACTCCCTCTCTACTTATTTCTTTTCGACAACATATTTCTGAGCTTTTCTAACTCTAACCTATAATGGGGAGGGGGATTGCTTTTGCTTTTGTGAAGGTAAGGGACAAGGCAGAAGCTCCGTGCCCACTCACCGATGGTCAAAGATCTTTAATGGCGTATAAGGCAACCTTTAGATGATGCAGGTGATCGATCGGACTTCAGGACATCAGGACCTTAGAAACCTCGGTTAATATGAAAAACTCGCTTAATGTCCTTCTCTATCAGGATCTCGGCGGAAAGAGGTCGGGTTAGTCTCGGGGATGCAACCCTCCGAGCTTGGCGGAGCCAGGGACGTCCAGCGACCGCTCCGCGGAGGTCGAGTTGTGCAGGTGGTAGGGGAAATTGACCCACACGAAGTGCTTCTCGTGTGGTGTCTGGTTTACGAGACCAAAAATGACCATACCCCCTTCGGCAAAAGATGGGGTGCCACCGGCTGGGATCACACTTGGGAATCAGAAGTAATATCATCAGTATATTGCTTTTGACAATATTCCTTAGTCCTCGAAGACACCCTAAGCCCTGTAGCCTGCGCTGCTCGAGATTGGGCTTCCATTCGATCTTGTGTACCTGTAGATTGTGTGATCGTCTTATGTTATCTGAAGAAAGATTGCTGTCTATTTGTTTCTAGATCTCATTATTTTCCAAACTTCCATAACCACTGCGAGACCTAGCCACAAATTCCGCGAAAGATCCAAGGGATAGGAGTAGTATTAGCGTTAAGCCCATTATCGTTGCGCACATAGTAAACGGTAAGCCCATTCCCCAACTTGCATCCGAATATGCGAGTGATAGCACGGGCGGCCAGATCAGGACACCGATCATCCTTGCAATACCCTCGATAACTATAAATGTTCCATCCAAAGATCTGAGACTACATGATCCGTCGATACTTTTGATGTAAATTTTTATCCCATCACCGAAAAACCCGCCTAGAGCGTTGACGACTAAAGAAAAGAAGAAGAAAGATTTACTATTAGTGAGTGAGAGAATTATGGCTGAAAGAATTTGGCAGAGAAGTACAGCCACTAGAATGAAGAGATCTGGGTTGTGAAGTCTGGGCAAAAGTATATTGCATAATTTAGCTAAAAAATTCCGCACGTAAGTTGCATTTATTAGCAATACGCTCTGTATTAAAGATTGGAGTGACAGGATAATGCCTGCCTCCGACAATGTCCATCCATACTTCCTGGACACCCAGGTTGGGAAAGACATCCAAGCATCTTGAGATACTTTGTAAGATGATACTATAAAGAAAATAAAAACAAACACCATCCGTTGCTGCCATAAAGGTAACAATACTTTCTCCTCGTGGTGATTCCGCTTGGAGCTTAGAGGGCTGTTATAAACGAATCCCTCGAATTGGAAAAAAAGGGAAGGAAGCGCATATAAACCAGCAAGAAAGACACTGGTGTACATCACCATTATTGGAGCAAACATGCCCATAACCCAGGCTCCTAAAACCGAGCCCACAAATCCGGAGATAGTGGTATATGCGTCGAGGTTATAGTATGCTGTGCGTCTTCACCATGTTAACTCACAGCCTTTGAGCCATTTAAACAAGTAGATGATCACACTTACATCTTATTCTCGCCATCTAGTTCATAGATATGCTCAATCGCTCCGCGTATCAATAAAAAGGAAAATCCCGATCCACCGCCCAAGAGATCACATAACGGCGAACCCCAGAACAAGCGAGGGTCAAACTTCAGTGGATCAGATCCTGCTCTCCGCCATATCAGTTGATGCACGGTATGAAAGCTGTACAACCACTAGGATGAGAATTGATACCTACCTACGACTCCTATGACGATATAAGATAGAATCGATGCGGAGACTATGACTAGCAAATACTTCCGCGCATCAACGATCCTCGTCAAGTAGCTGAATGGAAAGACGAAAAATAAAGCTGGTGGGTGTCATTGCATAGCAGGCTCCGGAGTCAACTTCCATTCGCTAATAGTCGTGAAGGCTGAGTTCGCTAGGACTTACCTATAACTGATGAAATTGTGCTCGAGATTCCAATTATTGTTGCTGCTTCTACTTGAACTTCCGATATCTTACACATAGACTCCTCAGGTGATGTATAGCTGCTGTTATTGATGGCGTACCATTTTTGGCAAACTCCATTCTCTACGATTCGAGGTATCGGTGCCGATGCTATCGAAAATAAGAAAGCGAGAACAATGAGGAGCGAGGTATATGAGAAAACTACTCTCTCATTTCGTGAAACGCCTTTGAGGTTTATCGGATCGGACGACATTTGTAAAGTAGCAGAGTTATATCCATTGATGATCGGACTTTCAGCTAAAGTCAGAGACATGCAGTTGTATTCGATTTGGGAAACCAATAAAGCGTCGTCGAGGATATTTACGGGGCTAACGAGCTGACAGATCAGATGCGTGGGCTTTCGTCTGATAATCGAACCAGTAGCTACAAAGGCAAACAGAGCTAGGGATAAATCGAAATGAATGTAGCTTCGTAAACTGATATCGATCGTTTTCTGAGGGTGTCAGAGTGTGAATGATACATTACCCTTCTTAAATACTTGTACAAATACTTTTGATGCAAGATATTCCGCGGAGGTCAATCTCGCGGATCGCGGAGTCATGAGTGACAAACAACAGCATTGCGATCCGAGCCGGGTTCTCATTTGAGTTGTGTGCATTCCGTATCTGTCGAGTATGTGGCCTGAGCGTAAACGAGGATGGCCGTGCGTTAGCTACCTTATGAGAATCCAGGTAGGCGAATCGACCGATTTCGGGAGCCAGCCCGTACGCACCACTGCCAATTTCTCTTTATTTCGTCTGTAACAGCCAGGTCGGGTTGCAAACGCGGCTTTCTCCTTGAGAACGCAAAATGTCACATATTCCGTGAACAGTAGCAAATTTGACCAACCAAAAAGAAGGGGGGGAACGCGCACTTGAGTGCACTCCTGCTAAAGAGGATGCGATAATGTGATAGACTCTCGCAGAGTGGCGCTGGATACCCTGGCTCCGCCAAGCTCAGACGGTTGCATCCGGAGACTCGATATCGTGTACTCCGTAGTCTGGTGGACGCTACCCCTGCGAGCTTGGCGAGCGACCGCTCTGCGCGAGATAGCGTGCAAAGTTTTTACTCCCGCTGCGGGTTAGACCAATTAGCGCTATGGAGAGTCAGGGATGGCAAATTTCCTCTGCAGCGGATGGCCACATCCGGCACTGGTCACATACCTGACATTATCTCACTGAGACACTTTTCAACTGAGAAAAAGGAAAGAGTGTCTCAGTATATGCATAAGAAAGTGAAGTAAGGAGGACAAATCTGGCCCGGTCACTTGTTGCAGACATGGCATATATCAAATACAATGCCATATCCGCGACAAGGCAGAGAAGATTCGAGGACACCATGCAACGCTGACTGCATAATCACATCGATCTCGAAACATGTCGACCTTCGAAAATCTACCGGTTGATATCCTTCTGATGATTACAGACCAACTTTCACCTTGGGACATCGAAAATCTCATGTGTACTCATCCAAGCCTTTACATTCATTTATGGCCTAAACATGCACGCTGGCAAACGGGGATCATTTCTAGGGCAGTTGGGCGGCAAGATATACAGGATCTCGAACACCTGAGTAAGAACGAGCTCCACGAAAAAGGCATTGTAGAATACCAGGACGATATTTTTTTCTTGCTTGATCCACAAGCAGCAACCAAACATCATCGAACAAGGTCCTACTCGTACACTGATATAAGATCAATCATCATCCCGGTCGCTCAAGTAAGCGAAGTTTACGCAGTCGACGAAGCAATTTCGAAACTCAACCAGGCTCCGTGCAAGAATGTACCGGAAGGTCTCCAGCTCACAACTATACTAAGATCGGTCTCGGGTCTTATATTTAGGCTGGCTATGCATGCTACAAAAGAAAGCTACCAATGGTACTGCGACCAGCTCCAAACATTGAAGGCTCTTGACACCCTCCAAATAATATGCGATCAAGGCATTCTTCTCAAGGACTTTCTCTCAGATTTGATTCCTCTTCAGCTTAATGTTGAAGTCTCCGAATCTTGCAAACACCCACGTTTAATCTAAGAAACTTGGTATGCTCCTACATCTCATCTCCATCGGGCGGCCAGACTCTAATGATACTCTAGGAGGCGTTATCATCGAAACTGAAGCACATGGACCGCTTACAAGTTTTCGAGATAACGCCCTTTACTACTTGTCGTATATCCACCCTGAGACAAAATACTAAGGAATGTACCTCGTCGGTCACCGATACAGATCAGCTGCTAAAGCAGATCAACGAAGATTTCATCGACTTTTCCCACAGAGAAACCACAGTGTTTTGTGAAGTTGAAATACTTCATTATATCGAAGATGGCGAAGACTTAGAGCTCGCTCGCTACAAGTGGGTGAGGCGATACTCGAAGCCACAGATCATTTGTATAAAAGGCCGACGCAGGCTTCGGAGAACGGAGCGATTTCAATCGCGTCACTCCACACCGATTTTGGAGGAATCTACCACTCGATTAATTATATAAGAGCTTGTGTATCAAATTCTACCATTTATCTGACCTCTATAATACCTTATTGGAAAACAGTTGAGTCTCGAACTCATCCCGGTCCCTCTCGTAAACCCCTGCAACTTAACCCCTGTAAGTGTTGGGTATCCAAGTCGATTATTTACGCCACCGCCATACCCGCCACATCTGCCACAGTATCTACCAAAAATTCTACTGTGTATCTATCCCCCACCCAAACACCTCTCTCATCGTAACCGAACACCTATAACTATCACCTATGGAGCCTTTCCCTCAGATATCCTCGGAGTATTGGGAGCCGGGGAACCAGGAGAAACTATATCTCCTTCTTCAGACTGGGAAAGAAGGTGGGGAAAGCGGAAGACTTGTCTTAAGTAATATCACGGTAAAAAATGACGTCTAACCCCCATGATATCTCCAGTTGAAGTGATAATCTAAACTGATTATAGAAAATTGTCCATGGAACATATGACAGAGTTTTAAAACCATGGGTGGAGCCTCTAGGGGGCCGGCTTTGGATTCATCTTACACCAGAAGACCAGCAAAAGATGATTCAAGAAATCGAAAACGATATGGCAGTTCGGAACGAAGGCAAATACAAAGGGATCATAGAATCGAATCCTTGGATTTCACAGAAAGTGTTAGAGCGGTTCATGCTTTCAAGACGTGATTTGCTCAAGCAGAAGGAAAAACAGAATGCGCTTGCTGGTAACGCTGAGATACTTTCCGGAAGTCTTTTGCGTCCAGCTCGCGAAACATCTGCAATATCGCCAGAAAATAAAAAGATTCTTTACGATCCGGTACGTGATTTGGATCCCGATGAGGAGAATGGTGGAGTGGGTATGTAGAGAACGGTGAATTGAGGGGCCAAGATAATATCTGGGGGCGCCTTAGGGCGTTTATGTCAGAATACCAAGGAGAAGTAAACCCGAAAATGTGCTGTCATCTTTGTGGGTCATCTTTGTGGGAAGATCGTATAGTCCCATTCTGACGGTAATTTTGTTTGGGACCAATTGTGAAGAGATCGAGAGATTGAGAATCTAAAGTACACTATAACGAGCCTTGTTCGCATTCGAGAACGATAGAATATGTTGTCAAGGCCAGATTTGAATATAACTAAAACTTGAAATATAATAACAGATTATAGAAAATATAGATAAATAAATGAAGCCAGCTTTAATAACATCATTGGCGATAAATGTGTTACTAAGTGATAAATGTTGACCGAAACATGCTGGAGCGTCTGGTAGTTACTGACGGCAGAGACTTCTTGGGACTTTGAGCCTGAATTGCAGATGTCGGCTCATTGAAAGCTTCGAAACTTAATTCCCAATCAACAAAATATCCCCGCACTCCTTTTTCTACTTTTTCAATATGTTGTGAGTACCTAATAAAGATTTTCGTCATCCACATATTCAAGGCAATTGAATGTAACTTCTGTTCTATCTTGTTGCTTTCTAAAGAGCGCTTTTTGATTGAGGATAATTGATTCATTCGAGTTTCATCAATTGGCTTCCAATCCTGATCACATGCCTTACAACAAATTTCCAGGGTTCGGAGGTATTTCGGCAGTTGAAGTTCTTCCTTTGTAGGGTCAGTCAGTCAAAAGATCATCCAACCCGAGGAGCAATTATAACTTACTATGAAGTTGGTATCATCTGCGTCTATTGGCTCCATATCTCGAATATGGAAATGCTGAAGCATTGGGAAGAGGTGGAATAAGTCGTGGATGGACTTGATTAGTGGCGAAAGACTATTACCAGATAGGAAAAGAGTGGTGAGATTCTCATCGGCGAATTGAGATGACATCCAGCCCACAACATCGTGCCCCATGCTGTTGGAGGTCCAGTTATACTCAATCATTCGTATACGATTACGTAATTTGGTTCTTGTTTCAGCGCAGAGATAGTTACGCGTGTCCTCTGGCACAACCAAAGTATGGAACTGCGGTGGTAGTTTAATTAATTTTGAGCTTGAACCAAGAAAAACGCGGGTACTGTCGTCCTTGCAACTAGAACTTGGAAATTTCCACTCGAGAGTAGTCGAGGAAGTGTAGTGTTCGAGAGCATAATTCCGATATTCTTCCCGAATAAATGCTCCGGTGCCCTTGTCTAGGAAAAAGTACAAGTTTGCAAGGTCTCCGTGTCGTATAGACGATAAGATATTCAGCTGACATGAATGTGATATTTCCGATGTCGTATTCTGGAGCGATTTTTCGTTCTCGTAAGATAATCCCATTAGGTCAGGAATAATGTATCAAAAGCTGTAACAAGGTTTGTTGATTATCCTTTCAAAACTGGTGGAGAGGGTAACTCCGATGGAGAGAGTAATCGTACCTTAATGATTTGTTTTTGGGAGTGCTGCTTTATGGTATTCAAATCAAAACTGATATTCTTGGGGTGTAATTCCAATATAATTCCAATATCTGCTCTCAAGCTGATGGGTTATTCTTCCCTTTTATGCCTGATATGAGCCCTAATGTGAAGCCTAAGCTCATAATATCACTCTAACTTGAAATTTTTTTTGGCCTGCTTCAAAAATATCATCCCAGATACGGGTTGTTCCGTGGGCTATCAGCTATGACACATGCTTCGAGTCGTTTCCCAGTCCCTCTAAGCCCCTAAACCTAGTACAAAAGACTACTTTGATGAGCTCACTGCCGTAGCAAGCTGCATAACAATCCTGGGTAACGGAGATATGGAATGCAGAATGGCTAATGATATCAAAACCCGCTAGCCCGATATTTGTTAGTCGGCTAACACCTCGTAGTTTGGGGCGGCAAAGACCGGTACCTTGAGCTCCAACTCATGAGCTGCCTGTGGCAACCACAACGATGGCCGTGGGAAGTGGTCCAGTAGCACCGCATATGAGACGACCCACAACGATTTGCATTACCCTTGAGACGACGACCCACAACAATTTGAAGCTTATTATGCATCATAATACAAGGCATCATATCCATGTTTACAGCATGCATGACCAAAACCCGACACTGCCAATCAGATCTCAATCCCCTAAGAGCCACCAAGAGTCAACGAAAACCAACAAACCCGTTTTTGAACCAACAAAACGTCAGCTATCAAAATCAAATAGATGACCACTTTTGATCCATGTCCTTCATTCGTTTCAAACCTCAATCTTGGCGCGACATGCGGCGCCTGAATGTCATCCTTACGCGCAGTACAATTTCTGCCATCTTAAACCCGACTTGTAGGCGATGGGCTACCTTCAATTTATATATGGTATTCCAGAGTTTCCACTGATGACACAACTGATACAACCATGAAGTCAAGAACATGACCTTCGATAGACAGGTTTCCTCAGGAGCCATTCTCAAAAAACGGTACCAATAAACCATATTGGAGGCCCCCGGCCTTAAATGTACCGCATCCCGCATTTGTGCTGCCAAGCGGTGCCAAAGATTTCTGGAATGTGCGCACTGACCCTTCAGGCTTGGGTTAAATGGGGCTGGGCTAGCAGTCTCGGCGACCTTCTTGCTGCTTGAGTTGCCTGGCCCGCGTCTTGGCAGCTTCAACTCGAGAATCGATTCGAGCATCCGAGTCTTTCGCACTCGATCAGCTCATGTCACTATTGGAATTGGCCATATCAACATGCATGGTGATATGGTCCATGCATGGATACAATTTACGTGCCATGAGAAACCCCCTCTTTTTCTTTTCGAGTGTTGGCATTAGAAAGGTCTACAAATAAGACCCACATCCGAGCGCCCCAGTAAAATCATACGCCCCTTCAAACCTAGCTTTCTATTCACATAGCCTTCTATCCTCACATAGCTCTATCCTCACTCCATCCTTCTTACTCCATCCTTCTTACTCCATCCTTCTCTATCCTCATAAAAAAGCATGCCGTGCACGACTTTCTTCAAGCGTCACGAGTTTCGAATAGAAAGACCAGGAATGCGCCATAGTTCCAAAGAGAAAGAAGGATGTGTGATTCTCCGCAAGCGAGAAATCCCCATCGTCCTTCGAGGGGCCTTGCGCTGTGACGATGTTGCTTTGATGACTGAGATCTGCTCAAACGGTCGGTGTGCTAAAGCCTTTTACAGAGCGAACGAATATCCAACATTATCTTTGCCTTTGCCGCAACGCATGCCCCAGTACGACTGGTATGCTACGACCTTTCTTCACTTAATCGCAGGCATAAGACGGCCACATTCGTCAGCTATGGCACAACTACTCATCGACAATGGGGCGTCGATTAGTGTGGCTTATTTCGAGGGCATCACCCCTCTACACATAGCTGCTCGTCAGAATAACATGGCAGTTGCTCGAATACTTATCAATAACAAAGCACCCCTCGAAACGAGATCATTGAACGGAAAGCCACCACTACACTTCGCAGCCTGGATGGCAAGTTGGACGAATGATGTAGGAGTTTTAAATATGCTTATTGAGGCTGGGGCGGACATTAACAGCCAGTCCTCTAATGGGAATACTGCTTTGCATTGGTGCATGTGCGATGGTTCCAAGACGGCACCAGTTCAATCACTGCTTCAGAGGCCAAAGATTAATCCAGATCTTAAGAACTCCGCAGGCCAAACAGCTTTCGATTATTTTGCTGCGCGAGAGATGGAAAGGACGAATGAAGGACTTCATGCTCGACGTGAATTCTCAAAGGTGATAGATACATACCGTGAGCTCCGAAGACTTCTTGAGAAATTTCCTGAGATGTGAGAGAAAGTTGTGTCTAGGATATTAGAAGAAATACGAGGAAGTAGTATTAAATGGACAGACACAATCTTTCGAACTTTTTATGTACCTACAATTTATAGAACTCTTCAAATAATGAGCAGTACCATGGTTTTGACAAAGCTTCTTTGATCCAACAAGTACTTACTAAGTAGTCAACCCGCACCCTTTGGAATCTGATTGCTAGGTCGCCCTCAACCGCTGCTTCAAATTGCTAGGTCGCCCTCAACCGCTGCTTCAAACTAGTTTCGGGGCTTTGATAGAACATATCGAAAGGCCCAGTCACAAAGCAGATCCAAAAGCTCAAATGATCAATAGTACTTGCTATCTGATGTCATATTTCTGCGTCTATTCGAATCCTAGATTTTTGAATAGATCTACCAAAAGAGTACATGTGGTACTTTCTATATCCAAAGCACTCCTGACCACCGACGTTTCGTGGAGCGCCAAACTAAAGGCTCTGGCGTGGCCTCGCATGTCGATTTTTTCCCCAGGCTTCTCAACCTTACTCGAGTTGTGAGGGGGAGGAGTTCAAGGGATTTCATGTGTCGAGTCGGGGAAGCACGAACACTGATTTTTCCAGGTTTTGACATGCTGGTAGGGCTAGACTTTGACGCCTCAAATATCCCCGTTTTATTATTAATAGACGAGTAATGAGCGGATTGGGGATAGACAAACCATCATCGTCACCGATCAAGTTATATGAGAAGGACGGGCATCGCCAGCGAATTCTTGTTTCGAGAGAGCCGAGAGCCGATGAGATCTTTCATTCTTGAAAGCATGGCAGGAAATAAAAACTAGTATGGCGCAATTCTTTGGTTGAAAACGAAAATTATCCACAACTAGAAGATGGCGTCGAGTAAGGGGAGGAAGGGGGTTAAGGGGGGTAATTTGTGATGGCCATTGCAAAGCGCGCACCTCTTTTCTCGGCTGTGGTATCTTTCAATCTAACAGCAAGGGACTACATCTAGGACCGTTGAGCAAACATGGAAAGAAGGGGCTTATTTGCGGGGTAGCAATCAATCTCTAGATGCGCTTGATTCCGCCAACCAATTAATTCAGAAATTGCGATTTTACGAAAGGAGCGATAGAATAAAAAACATGATATCGTTATCGAGGACCGATCAACTTGTATCGGTAGCAACATTTTGTTACTGAAACGTATCCGATAGTAGAACGCCACTAATCGCTCCGGCGCGCATTATTCGCTGTTATGGTTGTCAGATAATTTCTTCTTCGAAGTCCTGGTACCCCGTATCGTGTTCCGGAGAAGCCAAAGGGCGAAGGAAGCGAAGGGTGTGTCCGAAGGTGACAAGGGTAACTCGATGATAGCTTGCTGGCCAGCTATAGCGTCGCAAAGCTGAGCAAGTCGGCTGCGGGGGATATCCATCATCGTCTTGTAAGGCTCGATACTGAGGTGGGCTACGTAAGCCTCGTGAACTTGTCTAACCACCGCCTGCAAAAGGTTAGGATATCATAGCGAACGCCGTTAGCGGAAGAGTGGGGGTTTACTCTAACTCGGCGCCAGGTGTTAGCATTCTGAGCACCAATATATGGCCGGAACTCCCCTGCGGTCAAGTCCTTCAAGTGAGAGTAATAAATGCCCCATTCTTGTTCAAATTGCTTTTTCCGCTCCTCTGTGAAATCTTGGACGAAAACAGTTTCGCACAAAGTCTCGGCTGAAGGTTGGAGAGCGGGGAAAATGGGGCTGAATTCATGTCGTGGATTCGCGGTGCAGTAATCTGAGGATGGGGAGGGGAGAATTAACCCCTCGCCGAATTTTATTCGAGGTGGGGTTGCCGTGGCGTGTTGGTCGCAGGCAGTCGGGAGCAGTTAAAGCTTCGTTCCAAACCAATTGGGAACAGATCCTTTTCCCGAGCTGGGTAGTCTGGTGGACGCTACCCCTGCGAGATTGGCGAGCGACCGCTCCGCGGAGCTGGGACGTAACCCTCCGAGCTTGGCGGAGCCAGGGGCGGTCGCTCGCTCGCCAAGCTGGCAGAAGACTTGGCCAACCCATCGCCACCGCCAAACTTGCATCGAATCTCTCATGGCTTTGTACAACCCGGGCCCCGTATATCCTGATATAAGTGGACTTCAAGCTCAACATCGGGGATCCGATACAGACCCCACGGAAATCCTTACCTTCAGGGAAATCCTTGTGGAGCAAGAAGCCTCAGAGCAGGAATGGCGGAATGTGGACAATCTACATTTGGATAAACAAGGCCTATACCGTACAGTATCAAACGCATGTCTACCATTCCGTTGTTATTTTGATGACTGCGATACGGAACGTACTAAGAAGCACGATTTTGAGTAAATGTGGCGAATGATCTATCTCCGCATGATGAACTTCATTCTGATCAGCATCGCGAACACCTGTATAATCAACACATCAAATTCCGTAGCGCGAGCCCCGGTTGTTCACTGTGCGGATACCGTCCCAATGAGCGTCTAGACAACCTTGCTCACGCCTACTTCATGCATTCTATTATTCTCGCCGGTTAGGACGATCGATCGTATTGCAGCGCTATATTCTCGCCAAAAACTCTGAATAAGCTCAAAGAACTCCCTGAAGCTTTATATTATATACAAAAAAGTTCTCAATTCCTAGAAAAAAGTAGTTTGAGAGCAGAAGCATGTAGAATTTCCCAAGGAATGTCGTTGAAGTCCATTTGCCGAAAACCATATACTGGGAGAAAATGTACTTCGTACATACTTTATAAAGTCATGATACAGTTGTTGCGATGGACCCCCTCTATTCCCCTCAGGCACCGTTGCTCCCTGACCCCGCTTTGAAAATCCACACATCTTTGTGTTCGTATGGAGACGTTTCATTCGTGCTCTCTAAGTTCTCTCCGGGACTTAGAGCGTCGGTAACCATCTTAATAGGAACAAAGGGATCTGTGTTTTCCCCGGATGTGACGACGAAGAGAACGCGATGTTTCAAACCTTCGATGAACCTCATGATCAAGACAGTCAGGGCAATAGAATGATTTCATTTCATCTTGCGTGTGTTCATCCAAAATATGTTGTCGAAGCCTTTCATTTTCTGTGAAGTGTCGATTACAATTTCGGTAGCAACAAGAGAGAATTGTGTTTGCAAGAGGCACCGCATGGCCATGTTTCTCCCTCCTGTGTCTTTGAAGAGTAAACCAGCTCAAGTAGCTTCGATGACACTGTTGATAGTTGCAATGAAACCTATCTTTCAGGTGATGTTCCATGTGTTTTGTAAGATCTGCCTTGTCTGCGAAACGTCGAAGGCAACCATCATAGTTACAAGTTAATCCGTGGTTGTACCAGATGTGTCTTCGGAGATTTAACTTTGCGGGAAAGCTTCGATTACAGTCTTGATTCTTACAGTAGAATCGTTTTATTTGATGGTCTTTCGTGTGTTTTTGAAGATCTTCCTCGTCCGCGGGGTGTAAAAAACAATCGTCTTTTGTTGCGGCGCTTCCCGGTGTCTGCATAAGTGTTACGAAGTTAGTTGAGATCACTACGCTTGAAGATGATTATATCCGGAGTAAGAGAAAAAACCTCGGGAAAATTAAGATTATCCTCAACTTGGTGACGATAAATTGCGTTATCTGATAATATTTCTCTATGTTCAAAGGGGCCGAAACTTGATGGCGAGATGGGCAACAAAGCTTGACTTGGAACGAAATCATCGAGGTTGATAACACTACCGGCCGAGAGCCACTGTGATAGAGGTAAATCCCTATACTGTTCTAACACGACCATTTTGTCTAGCGAGTGGTGCAGTCATGGAACGAGAGGGCTGATGATGGATGGTTGGAGGTCAAGGGATATCTTCTAGAACGGTGGACCTTGCTTCATTATATATTGTGAATACTATAGGACTCACCAAAAAAATCGCATTTTGTTCCTCATACCTTTTGGAAGGTAGAATTCTCCATCAGGGGTACCCCGGCTGCGCTCGAAGGCAACCGTAACACAGAGGCGCTGGAAAAAAGAAAATGCCCTTCGTACATGTATGAGAGGGAGATTCAAGATGAGGGAACGTTTAGTTGTGCAGTATAATGATTGCTGTCGACCTTGGTATTCAAGAAAGAAAGTATCACCTCGACATTGAGAGCAGTGATGAAGACGAACTACGATGGGCTTTGGCTGCTACTTTCCGTAACATTGATATTTCTTCTAGAACTAAGATAAAGTTTTAGAAGCATCTTTTGGAAGCTTACAAGCCATCAGATAGTCTCCAAATTTGGAAACTATTGCAAAGCGAAGCGTCGAAAAGAGAGAGGGGAAAGTTTCATTGGATGGGGAATGCACTAGGCAAGGGGTCTGGGGAAATGAACAAAACGATCGGGGCTGGGACTGACGCGATCACCACACCACGATGTTTGAAAGAACTTGAAGGCCATATCAAGGAAGCTTTTCAGACCTTCTACAGCTAACGATTTGGAGAATAAAGCGCGCAATATCAAGTCCCTAGCTTGACGAGATCCGAAATTTTGTTTGGTGCCTAGTGTCTCGGGATTTTACCTAGAGTGTATTAATCACTGAGTATGCCTCCGTGAGTAACAACCCTGAGCCCTGGCCATGGGATCATTCAAGGATTTCTCGCGCCACTACCTGATAAACCTAGTCGACGGCCCTGACATCTTATTGAATTTGTGCCAGCGGTGTAGATGCCTAGAATCTAGAGGTACAGTGGTGCTCGATAAAGTCTCCCATTCGCAGTGTATCTTGTGTTCAGCTCTAAGTACGCCGTCCCTGGCTCTTGGCAGGAGCTTTCAACTTAAGTAATTGCTCAAAAAAGTGCTTCCGACTGCAAGCGATCGAACCCCACTTCGATCAACCGATCATGAGAGCAGTGCCGATCCGCCCTAGAGTATCGAAATGAAATATGCATTGCTTATTTTAAGAAATTGGCAATTTGACGTTCATTTTCTAGGCTTAGATTGGCCTGATATCTCCAATTCTGAATCATCAAATAAGCAAGTTCTCCTAACATCCACCAAGGATACAGAGACCTACCAACCGGGACCCGACAAAATACCAGGCCACGATGAGACTTGGGTGTTCCAGCTACACAAGTACCACACAATTCGACTTCGAAAACCCAAATCTCAATAGCCTGGAACTTTACAGTGCAAGCTGGTCAGGTGTGCATTTTATTGACAATATTCTAATTCACACTGATAACATTGCCTTTCTATGACACTGAAAGACGAATAGGAGCCATATGAGGTAGGAGGATACGCAGGGACGGTTTGCGGGCAAAATCAGCAGGGAATAATACGATGCGTAGTTCTCCGGATAAATGCACGATCTTATGGTGGCGTGGGGATCTTTACCTTCCCTATCAAATTGTCAAATTCCAGCTTGTCGCTGCCAAATAAAAATTATCAACGAAAGACTTCAAGTTTATTACAATTACTGACAAATGATATTCACAGCCGTCGAAGGGGCGAAGTTTGAGAGCATACTCTCCCCGGCAATCGCAGCGCAGCCGACCGACTTCGGGAAGGGGCTGGGGAAAACTGATTTTTTATTTTCGTTTGGTTCTTGTATTGTTTCGTGTAATGGCTATAGTACAAAGTTAAGGAAGAAGAAACAGGGTATGAAGCTTTAGTTAATGTGTGCGCATTCAGGCATTAATACGAATGAGCTCTTCCTTTGGAAACGTCTGTACTTTACTTTGTAGTATTCCTTGCTCCGCGTACCATGTTCTGGAGAAGCCACAGAGCACAGGGCGCGAAGCGTGTAGTGTTTGGTGATGCCGGTAACTCTTTGATAACTTGTTGACAGGAAATAGCCGCGCAAAGTCGAGCGAGATCGCTATGGGGGATATCCATACTAGGGACTGGATTCATCCCTTTAACGGTAACGTAAGCGTCGTGAACCTGTTTAACCACAGCCTGCAAACAGTCAGGATTTTGGGGCTACCACTCTTTGCAAAGGACATATCTCACTCTAACACGACGCCAAGTGGTACCATCATCAGCCTCAATGCTAACATATTCCTTAAAAACTCTTGTCCTGACTCCCTTCAATTGTTGGGTGTATTTTTGGTTGTCTTCGTGAAACTCCGCTTTTATTTCATCTGTAAACTCGCAGATGAAAATGGTTTCCTGTAGCTGCTCGACCGTTGGGTTTAAAACAATCTTGGGGAGGCTCATTTCTATCAGTATCACCGTCCTCGCTTTCGGGGATTGTGCCTAGGAGTAGGGGAGTATCGACGAGTGATGGGCAACAAGTATATTCAACCCGCGGAAAGGAAGGTTCATTCTTCTATTTAAGGTTTCGGCTAATCCCGGTAACGTTATGACACTCTAGTGCCACGTCAGCTTCTTGCAACAAGACAAGCAATTGCCAAGACGTAAAAGACGGCCTGGAGCTACGTCCATGAAAGAATTTAGCGAAAAATTAACAACATGGCGGCTGACGCCGCACAGTGCTTTGCGGACACCACAGTTTGTGAAGGCTCCAACTTCTTCCTCTCTAATTTTTTCAGTCTGGGTTATGTAGCAGGGGCAACCCTGCCAGTAATAAGTCCTCTCGTTTCAGTCGGGCATGACTACATTCCTATCACAATCACCTGCTTAGGTAGGCATTCATGAATATTCAGTCGCTTCTCTTGACACCGCTTTACGTTTGAGACTCGAAGCCATGCAGGCAACGTTGATTGGACGAGTTAGCTTTGTTAAGCAAGCTCGTCCAGCCATGCGGGATTAGGCAGACAGTCGCGAGCCGTCGGAAACAGTCGCGAGCTGTCGGAAACAGTCGCGAGCTGTCGGAAACAGTCGCGAGCTGTCGGAAACAGTCCAGTGTCCCCCACTCCCCCGGGGAAGGTAATCATCGTTTATGAGGCGACATAGCACTTGTACAAATTTGGTACCTGCATCCATACCGTCTAGGCTGTGAAAAAATAGTGTATGAAGTCCCTTGTATGATTGCCAGGATCGGGCGCTGCTGGCAAGAGAAAGAGAGATATAGGCTTTGCCTCGTGGAATAACCGAAATAATCGAGGACCTCGGGGAGCTTAGAAGGCGGTTGCCTCGCTTTCTTAAAAAGGGAGCGAATTATCAGCTATATCTTACGAAGTATATTCCCTTCAGTCTATCAATGGTTATTTTCTTGTTCCCTCAACTTCAGTTTAGAATCTAGAATCCAGCGGCAATGTTAAGCAACTTCCTAGTCGGAAACCTTCTTCTCCAGGGAATTATGATGCCATTTCCTCTGATACACCTAGCTTATATTCTTCGAACGATACTCTTCTCCGGGGGTAGGATTGAACATGTTATCCTCTATTCCCGGATTGCAGAAATTATCCTACAATTATGCTTATTGGCCATTCGGATTACATACATACTTAAATGCTATGAGACTGACTTTCCATCCAAAAATGTCATCCTTGCACTGGTAGAGTTTATCCAAACTCTCTTGATTCTTTTGCAGGTTTCCGATTGGGTAAGGCCCACGTTCTACGTTCTACTATCAATAATTCCAGAAAACTCACGGGAATATATGCAGTGGCTTGAAGCTCTGTTTGATTTCGGGCAAGCTCCATTAGTGTCACGCACCTTTAAGTGGGCAATTCTTATTGTTCCAGCTTCTGTAGCGCTAGACATAGGCTTATACACTCTTCAGCGGACCAGATTTCAGGATCGCATATTATTGAGTGGTTGGTCATATATACTCACGACAACGGCGTATATTTTAGTTCAAGCTACCAAGAAACGCGATAGATCTTACTCGACACCACCATTTAGTTCGAAAGTGCTCATGATCAGCTACGCATCTATCCGTTTTGTGTCTTTTGTCGCTGGAGTGATAGCTTTACTCCGAGTTAAGACTTCGGATGAAGAATTGAGGGCTTTTCCAAATTTTGTAAGGTTCACTGCACCCCTAGAATGTTCAGATGGATTAATTAATGTCTCTTTTAGTGTATGGCGGTCGTGGTAGCTCTCGAAAACTTATGTTTTCATTTTATCGTCTTGACGAAGCGCAGAGGGCCGCGACTTTCGTCTCCCATTACTCTAAATTCAGACGCATCGGCGAGTCGGATTACTACTCAATCCAGTCGCATTAATCGCAGTACGAGTCTCCCGATACGGCGATTTGGTGGTGCTCATGCTTAAACGGGGATTCTTGAATTGAGCAGACTTCAAGTATGATACATACGTGTATTATGACAAGGGAGTTTCTATTGGTTCAAACTCTACTGTATATTTAGTTTTCACTTCATGATGAACTCTCTCATCATCTTTTGTATCCCACTCGTGTTGAAATATCGAGAAGGACCCATCGCCGCTTTTGGTATAATCCCACGCTTCAAGATAGCAATACACGAAGTCGCTCCGATAGGAGAACCCCTTCAATAATGTATGCATGTTCTCGATAGCAGACCACATCGCGACAGTTGTGGAAGGAAAGTCTTTGAACAAACTGTAGTTGCTAACGGGAAGTTTCGCACTTGTTTTCTGAAATCGTACCTTGATGACCAATTCTACAAGGTTTTTGTTTTTCATCATGGATTGCTGTTCATTATTAGATAAAAATCACTGCCAAAACGAGGTTTGTGATGGATACGCACCACAAAAGCCAAAAGGTCTTTAACTCTAATGGGTGAACTGTCTAGAATCCGACAAATCCGTAGACATCTATTGGGTACGTACCTAAGGCCCTCTATTATAGCGGAACCTATCCAAGGTAACTTCAGCGGGTAGCAATAAACCAAATCTAAAATGATTAATGGACTAACCCGCTGTAGAATGCAGGGTAAGTTTTCCACAGCTTTGAAATCGTTGAGATTGACCCGGAGTTCTAAGATTCTTTCCACGTGGGAGCTAAGGGAAAATTCGGAAGACGTCGTTGATAATTTGCTTAAGCAGCTCAAAGTAATCTGAATCGATTTTGGTGGCGTCCTAATGAGGTCAGGTACCAGTACATCATATTTGTCTGGCGTACCTTCTATGGGCACTTTCTTCCACCTCAGCGCTCTCCCAGCGGAAGACCTTCCATCTGTTCCTTCAGTACAAGAAATAAAATCGCTGACAACGATAAGTTTTTTCCGAGGGTATAGTCTAATCTGACATGTCTTTGGAATGGGGTTTGTCTGTAGTTTGAGCTTGAGGGAAACCTCCCCATGCATCCGTGTCTTTTTGAAGCAGAATGCTGCTACATTCTCGAGGACTTCGTATGCGGACTCATCATTAATCCGTGCGAAGTGTGACTTGGCGATCTGGAGAAAGTTTTGTAATGTTATCAAATGCAGGTAAGAGAGTATCTGTTGTTGAATCTCGAAGGGTAAGTTTCGAAAAAAATCGAACAACATCTTGGTGCGATAGAGTCGCTCAATGATTTCAAACAGCGCCTCAAAGTTTTCTATATGTGTATTAAATCAGCTTCCGACTTGAGAAACCTTCCGCAGGATTGATATCAAATGATATCGCTAGACTAAGCTTACCCTATGCGAGCCATCTCCTTCCCGACCTCGGCGATGCGATCACGAGATAGATAGGTCGAGTATCATTTGATGTGGCTACCATCAAAGTCACGCTCGTGAGAAGCGGAGCAGCGACGACTTATCGTCAGGCGATATTTGATTTCACGAGGGGAGAGAAGCCAGTCATCAAACGTTAGTGGATGAACGTTTCAAGCGCCAAACTCGTACAAAATGACGAGTGTCGAGCGCAGCGAGTGAGGTAATAAGTGGTCGGTTGTCTATTCAGGATACGCAAAATAAGCCAAAAGATTCATACGGTCTCTATTAGGTCACCGATCACCTTTTGCCTTACCATTAGATATCTCGTCAGGGGAGAAGTTGCTCAACCTCCCTAGCTCCGCCAAGCTGGAAGTGTTGCGTCCCACTATGCATAGGCTCTTATCAGTCTCAGCCTGGATGCCCTTGGCTCCGCCAAGCTCGGAGGGTTGCGTCCCCGAGACTAGTCTCGGCCCTAGACTGGGTTCCCACGCAGTGTCTGGTTCACGAGACAATGATAGGCTGGTAACAAAACTGTGTGCTACATTGAATGGTTGTCAAAGCGCAGTCAGAAAACACGGCAAGCTTGCCGTGTTTTCTAACTTGATGGTGGGTGGGACCACCTTGCAAGGTGGTCCCACCCACCATCAGTCCAGGGGCTTACATGCCAAGGCCAAGCCTTCGAGCCTTCGAGTCTTCGAGCCCTCGTGTCTGTGTGCATGCCACGTCATTCTTAGCCATGGTCAGGTGAGCATAATAAAACACCTCAGCCGTACCCCTCAATCTTGTCACATTATCATAGCGCATGCATGAAATTGCAATGGCCGCCCCAGCGGCTTCACCTGGTATCTACAGAGGGCCGGATAAAATACCGAAACCTACGGTCAGAACAAAGAAGGCGGATCTCTTAGATATAATATTTGGAAAGGATGAAGAGGACGACGCCGAAACTCAGAAAACAACAAGATATAAGGAGATGAGGGTAGGTACATGTATACGGCCATACTCTATGAGATAATGTCTCGGCTAACGCTCGTTAAAGAACGCAGGTCATGTAGCCTTTCAAGCAGTGATAGTCAAAGAAAGGGGGGATGATTGTACTCCCTGGGATCAGCTTCCGAGCGGTTTACAAAAACGCGCAGTACAATATCTCATGCAAGATAAACATATGGGCCGTATTTTGAGCGATCAGAAGAGTTATGGCTTCCAAAGATGATCTTATCAACATATATCAAATCTCATATAGACCACAAGAAAGAAAAACGGCCCCCTTCGCCCGATAAATGCACCTCGCCACCTTCTACTGAGACATCGCCCACGAGCAGGGCTTCGGAAGCGGCTGACCCTCCGACTCGTTTACCAAGTATAGAAGATATGCTGAGACAAACTTGAGGACCTGTTAGGCAGCCATGCGTATCAGTCAAATGCAACTGAAATGGAGACTTATTTGCAGGTGGGATGGAAGGATGTCAGAGCAAATGTATATAGCCATGAATGATTCAGGACAGCGCCCAAAGCTTGGCACACCTCATCAAAATCGCTGGATCTTCTCTGGGACATTGCTATATTATCTGTGTTACACGAGTGAAATCTTTTGTTTCCAAAAGTGACTTTCGAAGGTGTGACATGGAGGATATGCTCATAAACCTGTATGAGAGTATCTCCCATGACTCCATTGGGCGGAGGGAAAAACTAGAGTTTCTCGATATTAATTCCACTAGTGGCGTCTCTATATCTCAACGAGTGTTGACCTACCACACCAGTTGACTGCCGGAGTAACCTTCCTTTCTTTTTCCTGAACAATGAGTGAGATTCTACTGTGTTCTAGGATTTGTACGGATGCATATGCTAGTCATTCGGCACATTCAAACGGCATTCAGTCTCAGGGGCGGGAATACAAGCTTTGACTGGCCCGAGCTCCACTTCCCTTGCGATTGAGCGTGGGATTCACACATGTCACTGCTACTTCACCAAACTTCTCGACTGAGCTTTATACAAAACTCAGGGCGAAACTAGCTTTTATTGACAGGTTGGCCCAATTTATCTCGCTAGTCACTTCATCTCTCTCTAGATCTTTTATAAGAGACCTTATTTGAGACAATCGTGTCATGTATATTTCCACGATCAATGGATCCGGCAGTAGCTCTAAACAACAGAAGGCGAGAAAGAATTCGGAAGCGATTTTCACAATTAGCGTGGGGAATGCTCTACTTGTTCTCTGCAATCGACCCTCAAACGGAACTCTGCCATGTAGATCACGACTCGATCCTCGAACATTTGTATACTCGAGAATTTTTCAAACGCTTATTAGCACTGCGCGAGCGAGACTTCCTTGGAGATAGACGCGGAGATATGCTGGATCAGTGGGAGGAACGAGACAAGACATGCGCCAAAAATATCGATCTCGCTCTTCTTATGATCAACATAGTTGAAGCGAAAGTTGCTTCGTTCAACAATGAGGATATATTCAAGTTATTAAGTATTTTAGAATATGTTAAGCTCTTCAACTCCAGTGATTACTCTCAAGAGTTGAAGGGCATCTTGGAGGATACATCAAGGCTCCAAGATCGAGATGGTGATGCGATACCCCCCAATACCCTTGAGAGAATATTTGCCCTATGTCTTAAGAGTTATACGCGAACACATGACGAGGAAGCAGTTTCGTCGGTCTTTGTTGCGATAAATCTTACGCAAGTGGAGGTGGACCGTCTCTACGAGATATATCCAAGCTTGCCGTATGAAGGGGTTTGATTTGAGCGAAAGTACATGTGTATATATCTTCATCAAGCGCCTGGTGCGCAAAGTTTGCACTCTTCTACAGAAGTCTGTAAATTTTAATTCCATCAACGATTGTCTCTTCCTATAGAGATCCTCTGTCATAAAATATAAGATGATACCGAGGTTGTAATCAGTACGACCATCCCGCCATAGCCATAGCGCCACATGCTTTGACTTACGAAGCCACCAGTTCATATAATGTGGCTAAACATCACGAAAAAAATGGGGCAGACCAAATAAAAATTTCTTGGATAACCAACCTACTAATGCAAACGGCGAGATATTAGAATAGTGATAAGCTAAACTAATTTCAGCACGACTCCCACAGCACGCAAACCCTCCAAAAGTTCCACAACCAGTAAGGAATTCTGGTCAAAAATTAAATGAAACATTGGTAAAGGATGCTTTTTCCGACCTGTCCTAGAACTGGGAGCCGGCTAGCTTTGAATTATACTTGGGTTACGTAAGATACCCCCACCACAGAGAAAGATCGCACTCACCAAAGGCTGACAAAAAGGGCTGACAAAAATACAGAGAATGTGCAAAAGAGTTAGCATAGATTGACTGAAAAGCGGTCCCTTGCCTAAAGAGCTTTCTCGATGGAGATATTGAATGTTTGGTGACCCTGAGCAGAAGTTTATGATCGGCTGATTGCTACAATTGAGAAATCGGAGCCGAAGTTCAAAAAGGTCAAGCCCGTGATGCCAGCGACTCCTTCCTCCCAAGAGAATTGGTTCTTAGAGTTTCTATTTCAGGTAAATGGAAAATGTGAAGCGAAATAAGACCATTCCGGAAATCTTGGGTGGATCGTCACGAAGCCCTGCAGCAGCGACTCATTTACGAGCTGAAGAAGTCGACGAATTGGTCGATAGAACCATCTTAGCTGGGTGCACGGGAATAAGAAAATGAATATCATTCAACCGGGGTGGAAGCTGAACTGGGAATTGTATTCATGACGATGCAGCCAGCAGCTGACAGTTCATTCCCAACCACTAGATAGAACGGGCGCCAGCCAAGTGATATAGTCTTTGGGAAGCAAGTCGCCCATGAATCGAAACACCAGGTCGTAATGTTGCCGCTTTGAAAGCTAGCTAATGTTGAGTGGATAGTAAACATAACGACGCGATGTTCGGTTGGCGAAGGGGTCAACTCAGCTCAAGATTATATATTTCGTGCATGGTGCGTTAGTTTCACGAAATCGCGGACATTTGTGATTGGTTAGGATGCTCACAAACAGAGTGGAAAGTGTCAAAGCCACAAACCGATGCACCATCGATCTCCTTTCATTCCGTTCAAGAGGGAGAATTTACTGTCGTTCCAACACACCAGGGCTCTCAATCCTTTTTTCAGGGTCTTTAGTATGCCCCCAAGGAAAAAATTCCTTGCTTTATTACCCATGTAAATTTTTCTCAATATTTCTCTGTGTGTAGGGTGATACACAAACGCAAGAAAACGCAGAGAGCGTGCCCATGATCTAATAAAAGGGCACATTCCCAGCTGTATGCTGTTGGTAGGATAGACTTGGGTTCCGCATAGCTCCCTATATATGGATCAAGAACCACTACACTCTGGTAACTGTGCTGTATCTCTTTTTTCCTTTGACGATTGTTTTCTCTACACGGACACTGACTATGACCTATGACTCTGGAAGCTAGTTAGAGAGATCCTATTTCCGGTGATATCCGAGAGCAAGGGACAAAGTAAATATTTCATCCCCGTTTACCAACGGCTGTAAATGGCCTGGATCGAGGGGCTCCAGGCAGCGGTTTATCCAGACAGTAGCAAATTGTCGGACTCCAGGACGTTGGGACTCTCGGTTGATAAAATGGAAGATATTCTCCTTCCTCATCGGATTTCTAGCGTGGCCAAATAGGGGTCACATCAACGGGAATACAACATAAATAGCAGGCCAAGTCAACTCGCTGGACAGGCTATCTAAACAATCAAGGCCTCAAAACTTCGCGGGACTCAGAAAAAATGGGACCACACGATAAGCGACAGCAACAAGACCGCGATCTTGCTTTACAAGCTACCGAACGTAAATATTTGGAAATTATTGCGAACGGCTCTCAAGCATCCGATTTCTTTACAAAATTCTCGACAGCTGCACTATACACATATCTTTCCAAAAATTTCATAAAACGAAAAGACGACATTAAGCTCACTTGCTGCGAGCTTGGCATCTGCTGGTGCGCTCAATACAACGAGATAGAATTTTCCGTTCTGTGTCAAGGTTACGCTGTAGTCAAACGTTATCCCAGCAAGAAAGACCTTCACACCCAACCCTTTAGATTACGTTTCCAATTGAATGCTATTGGGGGCAACGCTCGGGAAGCGAGCGACTTCAACAAGGAAAACCTGTCAAAATATGTGCACAAATTTTTTGAAGAAGAAATCTTGCACAAACACAAACAGGTTGAGGCGATACACCATACTCTAAAGAAGGGATGGGGAAAACCTTTTTCGGATGGGAAGACGTTAAAGAAGACATACCTCGCCCAAGCTCGGATGGATCTTATTTTAATAGGTCTCGCAGTTGTTTCCTATGAAATGTTTCCGGATCTACACAGCGACAGTTGCACGCTATCACTTCCAGCTGTGCAGATTGCAACTCCTCTGCGTATCGGTGCTAACACTTCGTTTTCTACAGCCGGAACAGACGGCTGTTTCAATTGTAATAAGTACACAGCACGTGCATTTTCTGCTGCGTGCGTTAACTTGTTCAATGGCATAAACACTGCTTTCGAAGAAACTCGAACCGATGGAGTAAATCCCAGACTCATGTGGCGCACCACTTACTTGAGAGGGATATGTCATGATGATAGCGTCGTCCGGATAGTTATCAACCTTCGTGGCTTCTTCTTGGAACCGCCGATACACCCCTGTCGGATCTTATGGCATCAATTGAACACCATTCTGCTCTTTCACGCACTTCTTCAGGCAGAGTGCTATCTCTGCCCTCTCAAACATACTTTGGGGGAACTGGAGGAAAATTTAAGTTGGTGGGGATTTAGCTCCAAGCTTGAGCAGGAGGTCATACATAGTTGTGGCGTTTTCAAAGAAACGTATGCAAGATGTCTTGACCATGAAGGCGATCTACTACCTGTTGATTCTATGCCCAAATCTTATTCACCACATCAGGCTCTCCAAAACTTGCTTCAAATTTGTGTATCAAATTTCGAGAATCTTGAAGAAGGGGGAAATATAGAAGCCAGTATTTATCACTTCATTGGAGTTTTTCAAGAGCTTTCTTTATCTCACAGAGAGATTGAAGAAGTTGCCACAAAGATCAAGTGGTTGAGATGAATGAATGATGCACTGTAAAACCAGCTTTGTTTTATCAAATCAATTTGTTAACTATGCCGATGTATATAGCAGTGGGAACTCGAATCGATGATTTAACTACGATTTGCCGCCTTGTCACACCGAAGCACACCTACGCTTACATAATAAATCTATATACAGGATAGGACCGATCGTCAGTTGGGATTTGATTGAATCTTAGGAATGATTCGGCTGAGGGGTGCATCGGCGATCAGCGGCATAGGGCGCAAGCGTAAAAATCAACGTGCCCTTTTTTGAGCGGAAGTGCCACCCTCTTTCAGGCGACGGGGACTTTCGGCCTTTCAAACCACGTCTAGCTGCAGCTGGACGCCTGGCCAGTTTTCACCAATCTGATGACAATTATAGTTTTGAGCAAGGAAAAAAGGTAAGAGTGGTATCAAGTTTATAAACTAAATTTCGGTCTGGGAACCCGATAGCATATACCTAGAAAGACGTTCTGAAAAAAAAGAAAACTCGATAGCATTATAGAGTGCATATGATTTGACTTAGTCCTATGAGACCCTATTTCTTCTCTGTGATACTTATAACTGAGCGTTCTGTGGTTAGTAGTATACATTATGGACCCGTGCGGTGTGGCATTTGAAATGGTACGACAAACGCGATGAGGACAAGCAATCTCGGCCGAGGTACTGAGTTTGCTCAAATGTGGTGTGGATACACGACGCTGCAAAGAATCAGAACGCGACCGTACTTTAAAACGTGCCCTTACAGCCAACTTAATATCTCCCGAGTAGAACAGGCATTGGAACGAAGGACATATGGCCGGAATTGGAGTTTCTGCTGATAACTTGCGGCTTTGGTTCTCCATCACCATGGGATCTGGCTTGCTGCATATGAAATATCAATCAGTTCTGTGGCTAGAAAAACGGTTTTGTGGCTGAACAACAAGGAACAACGAAACTGTTTGCTGCACTGAGTGCATGCGCAACGAGAATAAACCGCACCTGTCCGACAATAAACCGTAGCCAAAAATGTCACTCATGATCAACAAACCTCCGAAAACCAACCCCCAACGGGATGCGCGATGTCGACGAGCAAGAAAGCTGATAGCTGATGAAATAAGTACTTTTGTTTCTGAAACTATTTGGTTCGGAATTACTAAACAATTATCTAGGAAGACAAACTGGTCATCAGGTGGAGCCAGACGATATAAAATCTTCGGACCCCCGACGAGGGTCGTGGCGGGTTGTGTCCAAAGATAACGGATGGCCATGCGTAACCCTTTCGACAATTCGAGCCCAAGACCTAGAATCGATCAAAACTAAAATTGAAGAAAAGAAAATTCAAATTATTCTCAACGATAGAGTAGGTCGTTGCTGGTGCTTGGCTGATAATCTCAAACTAACTACTTAATTTGCAGCCGGGCGATGAGAATAGCACATTGAACGAAGCGGAAAATATCGCTCTATCTCCCGAAAAGAATTCACCTAATCCGATTGTCTCCGAAGCTGAGGATATTATTTCGATACAGGTATCGAAGCAACAAATCATGAAATTAGACATCGTCAATGATCTGACCACCGAGAATGAAAGGCTTAAAAAAGAGCTCGTCGTTGCTAAAAGGGAAATCAACAAACTACACGAGGATTTAAGAATCCAGCGCGGGGCTGCTCCGGTGGGCCAAGATGATCTAGTAAAGCGAATACAAGACCTCGAAAACAGCGTGAGAGAGCTTAGTAAACAGTAAGGCTTAAGGTAGAGCTATTTTTGGGGCCGCTTGAACCGCAAAATATCATTGATTTGTTTGCGTTTTCCAATATATATTTTTGAAGGCATCCGGTGACCTTGACACCAAGCTGGACGTTGTTTCTGAGTAATCGAGAGGCTTCTTAGATTGTTGTCAAGGGCTACAATGTCTTTATCATTGTTTGCTATCTCTCGTATCACTGTCCATAGATCTTCCGGTCCGGTACTGCAATATAGTTGAAATTTTTTAGGGTCCTCTTCCCATATATACACTTGCACCTCACCTTTCCGAACCTCCCGTTCGTTGGAAGCAACATAGTTATCCAAAAACTCCGATAGGTAGTCTGTTTCCTCTGGAAGTTCAGAATGCCTACTAATGGTCGAAGGATCCGATTGTCTTCTGCTATATACAGATACCGTATACATGGACGAGCCGATGTTCTGGATATGAGCCGCCTCTTCAGCCTTACCGAAAAATAATAGGAAAAAATGTTTATTGACCTCTAATGACGTGACACTACTGCCGGGTGAGGATAGCATGAAGTCTGGATTGAAAAGTACATGGCGGTCGTAAGAATGCGCTGCCTCATATGGTCTTCCGCACCTGCGTTCGACTGCCTCCTCGCATATTCTGGTCCTCTCGTTTCCCGGAAGGACCGGATGATGCTCGCGTATGAGATCTGCGATTCGTGTTTCTATAGAACTCCTTGATTCACTAAGATCCCCTGGCCACAGCTTATCCAAAAGCTCGTTAACGCACTTTTGGAAAGGGTCTTGTTCTAGAGCTCTGGATATCTTCGCGGTCTTGAAGCCGAGTTTTGAGGCGAGTTGATAAAGCTTGAAAATAACAATGTGATTGTGACACCCGCTCAACCGTCTTGATTTTCCGTCTTGACGTGGTTTTATACCAGAAATATCTGGGAAATTTCTCATGTTGAAGAGCCAGAGCTGTTGATATGCATTCACAAATCTCTCTTCCGGTGGTATCTGAACGCTAGTATACTTTTCTGGTGCTGTTTCCAATAACGTTACCTCTGATGGTAAGAAAGCGGCTTCAAAGGATTGTCTCAACGTTAATCCGATGTTAGATGTTGTTTTGATTAAGAGCTTCATGCCAATCGAAGAAATCTCCAGGTATTTAGTATCTTCGAAGAGAGTCCTGATAGATGGTATGATTCCTTGGTAGCTTAGCACCTTATCGACAATAGCTCTCCTTGCGACGTTGTTCAGAATGCGGCCAAAAAGCTCGCCATCGTCGAATTTTTTACGGACATGAATAGCGTCGATTGCGGCCATTCGAGGAGCTCGAAGCTCGAGCTGCTGAACCGAGTCCGAATCTAACGTGGCCATCATTTTCTGATCCTCGAGCAAAAACCCCCCCCCAAACTGTTCTTATTTTCGTCAGGTAGGTGACGATTTCTTCGTCACAATTTAGGCAGAGAATGCGTTGCAGAACTCCGAGCTGGAGACCCGCCCATAAACCCGGAAGTGGTAAAAGAGCGTCAAAAGCGTCGCGGAGCGCCCTTCTTTTCAGTAAGGTTTTCGCATCCCTTCGTTTAGATGCTGACAATCTCGCCCACCAACGGGTCTCTTCTCTAGAATCATCCGACCTAGCGCTCAACCTGATATTTCTATAAATTTCTCCATCTGATACACTTAAAGAGTTGGCATACTCGCTTTGAAGCCGCAACCGCAATGCATCGCTATCGACAGCATCTAATTGACCTAGTTCAGAGTTTGCCATACTCATATTATGGTATTGAACTTACTGTCGAGGTAAAGCTCCACCACCCAGAAATGCTCGGAGAGAGGGAGAAACTCCTTTGCAGCGAGGATGCGGTGGTGCCCGTAAAGGCACTCGATCGAATATCCCGGGAACTCGATCAGGGGACTGGATCCATTCTTGCAAGTATTTCTAACGTCTTTAGATGTTTCTAGGTCCTGCGTGATGAGTCCTGATATGCGATGTAGAGGGTTTGAGTTCTGGCAGCCTTCCAGCCGATAGATGTTTACTAGATGTTTGACATTTCTCTTGTCGATAAAGCGGTGGTCGTCGTCGGGAGGTAGGAATTTCAGAGCGCTGAAACGAACCTTGGCCGTACCAAGAAATAGGTGTTCCTGATAGGTGTGGTTTAGATTTGCCATATCGAGTACCTACAGTTACAGCAGCACCGTTGCCCGTGGTACGCACTGTTTTTTTAATTGCGAGCATTGAATAAATGTGACCTTCAAACTCGAGTTTCCTCGTCTTGAATAAGCTGTCTAAGGGTGAAATACAATCGAAGGTCCCGATTTGGGCACTATCCTAAAAGCGATCAATTTCCTCTATGCTCCAAACATAAATGCGGAGCGGCGCAGCCCTAGCTCATACGCCAATCGATGACACGCTGCCGCCACTCAAGCCTACTAGATTTTTGCTTCGGTCAAGGGAGCGACTCCTTGTTACTGACCGATCGGTTGAAGCAAATCGAATACCAGCTAGAGGACCCAGATTCTCAGCATCCAAACCTAGTCCTCTGGTTCACCTCACACCTGCATCGACCAAAACTACTCCCCCGATATCTACCCCAAGGTGAATCTAATGGAATAGCTGCGCACCTTTCCAGTGCTACCCGAAATCATTCCTCTCCATCAGTGCACATCGAGTTTAACTACTTGAAGGTTGGGGCGCACCCGTTTCCGGAGTATCGGTGCCATATGTCAAGTAATCAACAAATCCAATGGCAACCTAGCGAGTGCAACAATGAGCAAATAAGGGAATATGTCCTTGGACTATTTATTAGAAATGTCTTGTTGCAGTTTTCCGACACCATATGCATCTATAGTCCGGATTTTGGGGGTATTGAGGGAGTTGAGCGTTGGATCCTGAAGACCTTTGCCGAGAACATGACCTCTTCCTTGCCTAAGATATTAGTCTTGCACGAGAATGAGCAGGAGGCGGCACGATGTTTCTCAGATGTCCTTGTCAAGGTTGCTGGAAATATTGAGAGTGTCGTCCTAAAGCCAGGTAGTTTAGGGCCTTCAGCCTTTCGCGCAAGGCTCCAAGAAGAGGCTCTAGCTTCCTTGGAGATAAGGAGACTTCAGCGTAAAAGATTTACTTTCCGGCATTGGCGTTACTTGATGGAGCAATCTTTTCTTCATTTTGGAATTTCGCCTACTCGGAGCAATCTTATCCAGACATCTCGCCGGCAGCGGCCAGTTCCTCACCTTCTGAGTTTCGGCTTCTTCCAACTATGGCGCCGGTACCGATTGCGAGATTGCGATGCGCTACTGGAACTAAGCGCTTCTTGTCTTGCAACAGACGCTTCCCCCCCTGAAATGCACGGTGAGTACACGTTCGATGCTATGAAAAGCTGAGTTGCTAACGTTGACAGCTTTTCCACCGGAGGAGGTTTTTCAGGAGCTATATAGGCAACCATGCCTCGCGGCATTGGAGCAGGTCCAGAAATTATACCAAAATCTGAATCTAAGTACAATTGTCTCCAAAATTGAAAGCAGGTTCATGAGCATTATGGCGATAGTTCAAAACGGAGAAAATACTGCGATCGAGTCTCATAGGATGATCTTGGATAGATATCGAAATCGCGACTGTATGTTACGAAGCGGTTTGATATGCTTCTCTTGCTTTATGCGGCCTCCAGAGGTCAGGTTACCATGCAAACATGCAATATGCGAGATTTGTTTACAAATCTTTGGGTACAAGATAGATCCTCAAAGCTATACTTTTTATTTGGATAATTGCTTGTTAGGCTGTCATCTAGCAAACTCTCCACTCAAGATGAGTGTCAAACCTCCAACGGCCGGAGTTAGAATACTTTCCATTGACGGTGGGGGTATCCGTGGTATAATACCAATCCAATACCTTCGGGAACTGGAGAAAAGACTAGATCTTGACAATCCTATCCAGGATCACTTCGATATGATATTTGGCACAAGCTCAGGTAAGTATACTATCATGCCCCCCCCCCAACTATCTTCGCTGACTGATGTCGCAGGTGGCTTGATTGCTTTAGGTCTAGCGGTAAATGCCTGGTCTCTCACACGTTGCGAAGACGAATTTTGTCGTCTGGCCGGGAAAGTATTTCGACAGAGATCCCGTTGGCAATGTATACCGATATTTTGGAAGCTTCATCGTTTCATATCCTCATGGCTCAGTGATAGCAAATATAGCGTTAAGGAAATGGAGGAGCTCCTTAAGCTTACGTACGGTGAGGCCCGCACGATGTCCGACTGGTCTCATGCAAATGAAGTTGGAAGTAAAGTCGGAGTGACTGCTACCTCGGTGTCAACAGGTAATGCTTGCATTCTTTGTAACTACAGCGACGCGACACACGATTCACGCAACAGACCCCCAGGCTATGACTATCTGACATCAGAAAGAGAAATATATGTGTGGGAAGCGTAAGTTTGTCCGCGAAACTTGATAAATGCACGAGCTAACTAGTAAAAGCGGCCGATGCACATCTGCGGCACCGTGGTACTTTAAACCTTACTCGATAGAAGGCGTGGATACGCTCGAGGATGGGGGGATGTCTCGTAATAATCCTATTGATATTGCAGAGTGTGAAGCGCGAAGGCTGTGGAACAGGCCTGCTAACGTCGATTTGGTTGTATCTTTGGGTACCGGATCTGCCCTTCCCCTCCGAGCTGTACCCTTGACCTCTTCCCGTCTCTCGAAAGTGTGGTCTCAACCTTTTTTTGTTCGCCTGTATCGATCTCTGATGCATTCTATGGATGGTCAAAACATATGGGACCAGTTCCTTAGCCGAGTAGCCCCGGAGTTCACCCCTCGATACCATCGTCTCAATTCGACTCTCGAAGGAAAAGAACCTTCCTTGGATGATATCAGTATGATTGGATCTTTGAAAGCTGTGGCGATGCATCAATCCTTGACGAATGGGTCCTTGGATGTCATCTGTAGCCAAATTATCGCTTCTACGTTTTACTTTGAGCTATCACAATTGCCAACGTATCGCAAGGGGAAGTATATGTGCAGCGGGCACGTAAAAATGCGACCGGAGGAAGGAAGTGGTCTCGGTGGCGAGATTCTTCGGACTATTCGTACGAGGGGTATGAAAATCTTTTCCGACAAAGAAACTCCAGTGGAGATTTCCCATATCACGCCAATCAGGATATCGGTTGACGGATTACACATTCCATTCAAGCTATGCATCGGTTCATCCCAATCAGAAGTTCAGAGCATCAGCGGTTTTCCGAGTACTTTGTCTGATATCATTACAGCACAGGAGTTAAACAGCGTGTTCGGAACGCGGCTTCACTCAAAGAGGAAGTTCGAAGTTGGTGAGCAGCCCCGACGCAAGAAAAGCAGAAGGCGATAGTGCTGCCAAGCCTGTTCGGATTTGGTTGGTCTTATGTTGTGATATTGTTGGTTTAGTGTTGTGATTTCGTTGCAATCTTGTTTCTTAGGTCTCGTCACGAACAGTTCTCGTGATTTTACTCCGTTGATGTCGATCGCAGCGATTTCGTTGGTTTCAGATATTTTATATTTCTTATGTAATTGTAGTTGCGATTGTTGTTGGTATTACGCTTCTCTTAATGCAATCCTTCCTGTTTAGCGAGGATATATTAGCAAGATCACTATAAATAATTTCCCATATAATTGCCATTTTGCTTGAACTGTTCTTGCTCTCTAGCCAATACACAGCATATACAAGACATCCTCAATTCTAATAAAGCAATCGTTCAACAATGCTTCACACAGTTCTTATTGTTTTTACTTCTTTTCTCTTACAAGCTCGGGCTTACAACCGAGGTACATGTCAAGTGTTCCCTCAAATCAGCCAACCAGTGGACATTCAGAATGGTTCTCTCAAACACCGATCTGCTTCATTCCAAATTATTAAGGTCTGCTAACATGATTAATAGCAACGAATCGGCTCCCAAAACACCAAGGAACGCTTGTAAGCGTAGTTCTAGGTGTAGGCAAGCAATATTATATTTGTCATCAACCTTCTTCCCTCCCTGAGTTCTCGGCTGCAGAAGCGATACTTTTCGATACCTACGAAATCGTAGTCATTGACTCGTCCAGTCTTCACTTATTTCCTCGGGCTCTTTTGCAAAGCCCGGAGATTACCTTTGGGCTACAACGAATTGGAAGACATTACTTCACAAAATCTGGGCCGACTTTCCAGTTTGAAGGCTGCTTTGATGGTATCTTTGATGGTATCGTCAAGGAAAAGACTTCTTGCGCCCTCGTATTCTGGATTCAAAGACGCTCCCGAGGATCAAGGGGCCGTTCCTTGGGTAAGGTTGGAATCCCGGGATAAAACAGGGCCTGTCTCTGAGGCGTATCGCGTAATGACGGTAGGCGGGATGCCACCTATCAATTGCAGCGGCGAATCAACAATATTGAGCATTCCGTATGCTGCGGAATATTGGTTTTACACTCAATGATACTTTTGATCAAGGCATTGGTAGATGCGGACCTCGGAACAGCTTGGATAGTCGATGTACATAATCACTGTATCTACGAGAATCAATCGTCTCGTTAGTCAGACGCGAGCAGGAAGTGTGGAGGGTATCAATGCAAATATCTCCTTTGAATATTTTCAATATTCCGATCTTTCACGTTCCCTTAGCTATGCCTTCATAAATCTAACTCTAGCAGGCCGAAAAAGGTGATGAAAAGGAACGCCTGAGTCCCGCGCGATATGTGAGCGCATCGCAAATGTCGACTTCGATGTTCCCAAATATCCCAGATTGCGAGCCGGTTGAAAGGTTTCAAGATGTGGAAATGACCCTGAGATTACTGGTGTCTGATACATGTACATTGCTCAAATTTTTTCGCCTTGATTTGAGGCTAAGATTTTTCTAGGGCAGGCTACGAGCCACACCAGTCACGCGACCTGATTTGACAGCCAAAGTGGTTACCCAGGCATCTACGGCTACGTCGGAAAAGTACCCATTTAGCCACCCACTCAACTCTGACTTGTAAACCGACTATCAATATGGCCTTTTGGTCACCGGTTACTGCCCAACGTCACGCTCCAGCCGTTAGCCGCTCGCCAAATAGTAGACGAAAGTGCTTGTCCGGAAACCTTTCCCTTTTTTTTTTTTTTTGGACAGCGGCAAGTATCGCCGTTGCCGTGATCATCGAACTTCGATGTGGTGTGTGAGAGGTGTCTCGCAGAGCTGGGTGGCTCGCTGGCTTTACGAAGTTGAACACGTCTTCAGGTGCCGTCTTCCAAACCATGCGTTTTTCTATATACGGTGGAGCTTCGAAGGCTTCATTTTGCTTCGTACAGCCCCTTTCATTCCGTAGATGCTCTGATTGGTTTAAACCAATTAGAGCATCATAGACTGATGTACCCTCCATCCGAGTGTCAACCGCTTATAGTATCGTGAAGAGCAAAAGTTTAATGAGGAAATCACCAGCATATCATCACCAACCAAAAAAATAATATGAAAGATAGCAATACTTTGTGTCTAATTTAATATATTATCTTGACCATGACCGCAAGCACTCCATTGGAGCCACCCGCGACTAAGGATGTCAAAGCCCGATACGGCCGCTAGCTCGCTCATCTCTCGTTATCAAATATCGCACTCTGCCTTCTTCACTATTCATCCATGTCAAATCAATTTCTATCACG